>JAUZST010006628.1:0-40045 GCA_034779995.1 Parotocinclus haroldoi
GTGTGTGTGTGTGTGTGTGTGTGTGTGTGTGTGTGTGTGTGTGTGTGTGTGTGTGTGTGTGTGTGTGTGTTAATAAATGACTGTTCTTCCAGTGATACATAAAGATTAGGTTATAATAGGTTAGGTTAGATGCAGGCTTTAGAGATTTGGGTAGTATTTAGGTATAGGTATTAGGTATATTAGATATTAATATATCTAATTAATTATTTATCTATTAATTAATATATAAATATATTAGACATTAGGTATATTGTTATGGGGTTAGGATAATATGTAGGGATGACTGCTAAGGGTTATATGGTCGCAATAGGTTTAGGATTTAGGGTTTGGTGTAGTGTTGAGGTTGGGGTTAGGTACAGTATACAGGTTTGGGGATACAGTGTTGTACTTATGCGTAGGGTTAAGGGTGTAGTGTTAAGTATGTCAAGATAATTATTAAGTTACCGTAAAACAGCCAGTGGCAGGACCTTGCAGTGCAATAATACAAATGAATGTGTGTGTGAGAGAGAGAGTGTGTTTGTGTGATTGAAGGGCCCAACCTAACTAACGTGTCTTTAAGTTCACATCTGTGTATGATGTGGGTGGAAAAACCAGCAGGATTTGAAAGCACATTCAGGCGGATTGCTGTCAGTGATCTCATATGATGTCATTTACTTGAGTGCTGCATCGGTTCCAATGTAGTGGCTGGTGTCAGTCGGTATTCTTTGCCACAGCCCATGCATGAAGAAATGAAAAAAAGAGTGCTAAGCGGCAGGTTTCTATTGCACCATGCGTAGAGCAACCATCTGACTCTGTGGAAAGAAAAGCATCAGGCTTGATTAGAAGTCCTGGAAAAACCCATATGCAAAAGGAATTTGAAGCTGTTGGTGCTAAATGAATCAGTTAGGCCTGGCACTGCCCTGGATTTGACATCTTTAAGTAGACTTGTTCCATATTGCATATTCATTAGAACGTAAGCCATGTCAGCACATTTTCTCTGTTCGTCTGTGTGTTTTTAATAAACGCAAAGCACGATTATGATTTATAGCTCTGTGCATCACTGGTACTTGGACTCGGTGTTTTGACTTACAGCACGGGCGTATTTTTTCATTATTTGTTGGAGACGTGTCCCCTTCAAAGATTGGAAGGAGGGTGAAATGCCCCATAATAACCCCCTCCCCGCGCCCCCTCAATAATTCCTGATTCCAACATCTCTGTGATTGCAATTTATGGCCGATGGTTTATCTGAAGTCTGTTAGATTTGGCCGAAGTTCTTGTTTTTAACCGGTTATGGTTGTGTTTTGCGGCGGGAGGATGCCGGAGTTGCTTTTTTCTTCTTCCAGAGAGCTGAGAGACCTGTCGTGTCAATATGTATTATTTACATAGTGTTAATTCTAATTCTTTCATTAATTAGGTCCCGGGTTCAATTCCAGGGTGAAGCGGCCTGGGTCCTTTCTGAATGTCCTCCCTGTGTCTGTGTGGGTTTACTCCGGGTACTCTGGTTTCTCCCAAAGAGGGGGTTCTGTCCAATGACATGCGTGTTAGGTTAATTGGTGTCTCTAAAAGTGACTCTAAGTGTATGACTGTGTGTGTGTGTGTGTCCTATGATTAATTGGCGCCCCATTTAGGGTTGTTCCTGCCCTTGCCCCCAGAGTTGCTGGGTGGGCACCGGCTGGCTCGTGACCCCATGTGGATTAAGCGGAAGATAATGAATGAATGAGTAATTAGTTTGGTTTATTATTTATTAAGGACTGATATCACCCTCAGATGTGGTAACGTAAAAAAAAAAAAAAAAAAAAACACTAGCACATTACGCCATCCAGTGACATTTAGTGACTTTTTTAGCAGGCTGGTGAGTGGCTTGGTTCCTGTGAGCAGTGTGCTCCGCCCAAAGTTGAAATGAAATCTTCCCCACTAATTGACAATAACATTGTAGTTCAGTAAATCGGAATTCAGCAGCACCATGCTCGCTCCGGTTCCACATTCTGCCCATGGGCCTGGGTTTGCTTGCTTCTGTGTGGCCTCGAGGCCTTTTTTAGATCCAGCACTTCAGTTTTTGCCTTGAGGAAACCTAAAAAGGGAGGCGCACACTCCAGGACTGGAACTTTATGAGAGGGAAGCAGCATATTTCCTGCCTGATGTTTTGCCTGGACAGAGTCGTGGCCTTGACAGGTTTGCGGTTTCTGCAAGTCAGGGACTTGAATGCACCAAACTAGCGGCCTTAGTAAACCAAACTGTATGTTCGTTTCTGGCAGGATACATTAGGCTGCTTATTATGGCAAATAATATGGCGGCCAGAAAGGGTCAGCCATAAAAAGAATAAGCTTTTACCGTCAAACGTGTCGGGAAAGCTTATGCTTACTGGCAGCTTTTCAGCAAGTCTTGGGCAGGTTTTTTTGCACTTCATGCACATTTCCAGACATGTAAAAATACAAACTTTGGTCTCGTGATTTTGTGACTGAGAGGTTTCAAACCATGCAAAATAGTTTGAAATCTGAAAAAGCATTGCACGGCTGTATAAAGCCAGCACACAAAGAATCCGTGGGGTTTTCAAGTGTCCTGCCAAATGTGTCACAAATATTAGTAAAGTCTTTACTAAGCATGTCTGTTCTGACTTATTTAGAGGATATGTATAAAAAATTCCCACTTGTATTAAATTCCTGCTTATACTTTCTTGATAGTAACCCCTTGTGAGGGCTTTGGTGGTTCCTGGGTGTGAGGTGGGAATACACCCTGGATATGTCACCAGTCACAGGACATCACACACCTGGCCATGGGAGATTGTAATTAGGGGACACCCCAGGACCACACTGACCTCACTGGAGCTCTGAGGCTCTCTGGCATGACGGGGAAACACTGACTGGGACCCATAACTCTGTAACTGACAAACCTGACCTCACTGGAGGCGAGGGTACAAACCAGAGTGTCTTTGTATTCCCATTCTGGAATCATCAGAGTTGTGGCAGGTATATCCCAAGTTTTCACACAGAGAGCATGGTGTACCCTACAGAAATGACTGGGGGAACACCTGACCTGTAAACCTCTTTGGGGTTTCCCTGGATGTTTTTTCTCCCAATTTCAGTGGTTCTGAGGCGTGACACCAATCAAGGTGCCAATTTGGGAGGTTTTAGGTCACTGGGGGACCCCACACTGGCACAGAGTAACCATGCTAAACGTCATACACTTAGCAAGCCTGGGTATCTGAATTTGTGCAGCACGAATATATCAGACCCCACCATAACCGCTCAAATCTTTGATCTACAAACGTATTTGCCTCAAATTCTAGAGTTTTGATTTCGTAGTGCAGTTTAGCAAATAAAAGGGCAAGAGTGAGTACTACTGAGCAAACTAGTCGTGAGTATCATTTAGGCCTTTAATATGGGTACAGTTCTTCTGTTTTTACATAACGACAGCCTCTGCGTTTAAACGCAAACAGTGTGTTATTATGATTTTCCAATCCCCTTATATCTCCAGGTCCCAGAATCAGGTTTGTAACTTTTTCCTCAGCCAATAATTAGTAGCCAAACTAATTATTGGCTCCAAATTACAAAAGACACCTGCTTACTTGCTTACTATTATTGCTACCTTGTACGTTTGGTTCCTGTGGCATTACTTGTGTAATGGATAGCGCTCAGAACGGTAATTACCTAAATGTGAACTCGCAGTTAAATAAAGAGCGTGAAGACTATACACTGCAGTTTTTTTCCCCCTCTCTGGACCTTAGAGGATCTGCTCCTTCCATTAGCATTTCCTGGTCATCCGTGCCGCAGCCCAGCTGTAGCAACATTGGAGGCAGCGTGCCATCCAACCACACCAATGCCCACGTGCTAGCCGCAGTTCCCCAGTTACTCTGTGTTGACATCTGAGTGGGAAAACAAACCCTTCTTCCTAAGTCAACAGTCAGGGTGCTTTTTTAAACGTTGATTTGTTTTGACTGGGCCCAGTTTGTGGGAGCCTGGTCTGCCTCGCACGCGCAGACGGATTTCGCTTTTAGCTGCACTTGGAAAGTTGTTCCCAATGGAAAACAGAACATGTTGTACTCCTTAGTGTAATATATAATCTCTTTTGAGCTGTGAAGAACCTTTTAGAGCTTGGAGAACATTTAGAGGCAGAAAGGCAGGATTGCAAAGTAACAAATGAGTTCATTTACTTCACTTTGCAAGACCTACTGTAATTGCTGGAAATAATTACACTATGCCTTAATCATTTCGCTAGAAGTCTTACTTGTCTCCAAAGTTACAACCCCGTGAGCATTGGGTGTTTCCACGTCTTGAAGGTGTTAAATAAAAGAGAGAGGAGGAAAACGTTCGCCTTCCCGTTTGGCTGTGGGTTGGCACGGGTAGATCTGGGACGAGACCTCAGGTCCTCGAAATCCATTTTAACCACCTCCTTCAAGTTCTCCATCTTAATGACGTGATTTTTATCCTCCCTACCCAGCCAGCCTCCTTGCCGAATCAGCGCACCGCTGTGCAGGAAATGCAGAACAGTGTAGCAATTTATCTTGATATATTTATCCAAAGCCAGTGAAAGGCATCATTGCAGGGATATTTGATATTGTGCTAATTTAGGTCCACAAGTCTGTGGACATTTGTTATTTCTTCATGAAGAAGACCTAAGTTAGCCCTCAGGGATTTAATTCCCAATATCTCACATCTTATTAGTGTTTCCTGAATACAATTACCTATGGATGGCAATAGGAAAAGGAAATACTGCCTACTGCAGCTTTCAGCACTGCATACCTGAACTTATGAGGTGACCGAGGACTTGGGCATAAATCAAAAGAACTGAGAAGTAGATTCACATCATTTATAGGGGGCAGGATAATTCAAGGCGAGAGAGTTGAGTGATTTAAGTAAATAACTTTCTTTCATTCCTTTACTTTCAATCTCACTGGTTCATCTAAACTTTGGTGAAACTCGTCGACGACTTTCCTCTCATTACAGCAACTTTGCGATTAAATGGGGAAAGAAAAATTACAGGAGCACAGTAAGTTGTGCTTCAGATTATTGTGCTTTAATATCTTGGCCAGATGGAAAAAAACTGAAAGCTTCATACTTGACACTTCATACTATTGAAAGAAGCCATTATGGAGTTTATCTCAGTAACTCTGATGGGCTGTCTCGCTCTTTGATGTGGCAGGCTGAATGGCTGCTCTGAATACATCTTTACCCAGTTGATTAACAAAAAAGCCAGTTTTTAAATGAAGCTTATTGGGCCTGAGCGAGATGCTTTCCTTGACAGGCAGCAAGTTTCTGTCAACCTGCTCTCCGGTGCAAAGGATGTCAGATTATCCAGTAACACTGGAGTGAGGTACCAGGACTTCTTGTTGATGTCACTGTAAAAAGAAGCAATAGGAGTTATATCGCTATTGCACAGCTACTCTAGAAGAAACACTATATGAGTGTCGTTGCGTCACTGGACGACCGAATAACTTTGTTTTGGTACATTACTGATCATTTACATTGGTACTTTATCTCCTCAGATAGCAGGCCACTTCATATGGTACATCTTCATTCAAACAGTCACAATCTATTTCTCTCAGGAAGAAAATTCTCATATCCCTGATAAAAAACAGCATATGTTGGCTTTATGCTGGTCGACCAGATTAACAGCAAGAACGGGTGAGCATAAACCAGCCCAGAAAACGTATGGTATTGCTGGTTGTCCAGCATACCAGCTTCCAAAACACCACATATCCTGCTGTTTTTGAAAGAATGTTAGTAATTATTAGAATTATTGTGTTGTCTCATTGGTTAAAATCCTGTTCGAAAGTCTCTCGGGTTAGCTCATATCAGAAAACTGAGACATTTACATAACTCAAATCCTGTCAGCGTAGCTTAGCTTAGCTTAACTTAGCGCCTCCTAGGTGTGATCTTTCATATGGATCCAGGATAAAACTATCTGGATCAAGAAGACTTTTATAAAACTGCCGTGCTTTGTACAAAACTTCACACTGTACCACTGTAGCTAAGCAGTAACTGTGCACTTCAGGCCAGGAATGAAATATAATGGAATTTAATAAACATTTTAAAATACGTTTTAACAATTAAATGCTAAACGATGAGTCAACTTTTCCAACAGCAAAAATCAGAACGCCACTGGTAAAACGGCATGGCTATGTATGCATTTTGCTCTCTGGTAGGGTTTAAAATGTATTAAATCTTCCCAAACTAGTCCAATTATTATGGAAATAAAAGAGGTGAAGTGACGGTAAATTGGTTTATATGCAGTTTGGAGCCTGGAATGGGTAATGCCGTTAGCTTGTTAGCATGTACTCAAAGCAGATTCTACTGGTGCAGAAAACAGAGTATATAAAGGTCATAGTTGGGAACCTTAAGTTATTTAGGAAAGCTAACTTGTATTTACACGGCTGGTATAAGAGTTATTATTTCGCATGCTTTAAGGGCTAAAATGCTAAGTCATGGCTAGTTACCAGTTTCCAGTTTACTGGCCACGTTTCCGTTATTATTTTGCCAGAGACTGGTCTTTGTTTATTGTGAGTCATCTGGCATATTTTACTTACTTTACTTTGTACGATAGGGATTTAACAGAGGAACCAACACACTGGTGCACTACTGTGCTAATGCTCATTACAATACGTAGCCTTAAGTGTTGCAACGTGTGTGAACCCTTTCACGTTGCATGCTTCATCAAAGGAAGGTGCCGTGGCTCGTTGTGGTGCATTAGGATAACACGGTGAATCGTTACATCTGCAGATCGTCCGTGCAGCCTGTTGTGTTTCAGTCACATGCTCGTTCTGAGCAAACAGACTCAAACAAATACAAAGCTGAGTTTACAGCTCCGGTCCTGACCAAGGGTAACTCGCATTTTGAACGTAGGGACTTTCAACTTAAGTCTAATAAATCCTGGTAATTATAGAGCTCGGAGCACATAGGCAAACACCTACTATTTGTTTGTGAAGTGCTAACTGACTTAGCGTAGGATTTAAACATGGCGTGCAATACTCCATGTATTAAGAATCTCATTACTCTTCTTAAACCGAAAGGAAAACTCGATCACCGCTGACAGCTCCGCTTGTTCTCTTATTGGATGCGTTACAAAGTCCAACCTCGAGATTTATTGGAGGCCCCCCACACACGTTCAAGAACAACTAGGCCCCTCGGCTCACCCCCCTGCTAGCACCGCTGTAGCGTTCCCGTTAAAGGGTAGGAAAAGGGAGGAGTTCGTCCCAAGGCATCTGAGTTCAAGTCTCTAGTCTGTACTCTTGTTTCGCTCTCAGAGCCTCGAATCCATGTACTATCACAAATGTTCTAAACTTCTAATGTTGATCCAACGTTATTGTAACATGTTCGAAACACAAACGTAGACACGTTACACGGTCGACAGTTAATGATGGCAGGAGTTACGGTGTGTCGTGTATCGCCCGCCAGTGTGCTGCCCAGACGTTTTCTACGTCATCTGGGATTCTGACTTTGTGCAAATTACCTCTCTTCGGCGTCCCACAGCGTTCCTACTGGTGCTTCAGACGCAGACCAATAAAGGCCCTGAAACAAATGTGGTTCTGGGAGGGAATTAGTCTGAAATTATCTGTCTGTGTCTGTCTAACTGACTGTCTGCCCGTCTTCCAACCATCCATTCATCCACCAGTTCCTCCACTCATCTGTCTTTCCTCCCAACAATGAGTCCGTCCATTCATCCATCCTTGTCTGCGCGTCCAGGCATCCATCCAGAAGCAGAGGTTGTAAAACCACATAACGGTGATAAACTCATCATTTTGAGTGAAAGTTGCTTCTGAAGTTTCAGGAGATATCTCTCCTGATATGTTTATATAAGAGGTGAAGAGTTTGTCCCTTATTTCACCTGTCTGCCAGACTAGAGGTAGTTCCAGTGCTGTTTTACTTTGACCAGAGTCTGGTTCGATACTGTGCCCCATGGACAATAGGCATTTTGGAAATGAGACTATTATACATGTTCCTGGAGTACATCATGCAAACCTTATCCATTACAGAGATTATGATCAGATTACGGGCTCCTTCTACCAGGCTCATCGGCATGGCCATTAGTTTTAACGCAGTGCAGAGTTAAGACTAATTGAGGTGGCTGCAGGCTACGGCTGGGGGGACAGCGGATGGGAATGTAAAAGCTAATTATGCCTCTAACCAGGCCACATTGCTGAAACAGTGTCAGTGTGCCTGTAGTCTCAGCCCCCTCATTAACCCACACTTTCTGCCTTAAAGCGATAGCGCCTGTCAGCAGCCCTGTTAATTATTCAATTAAACCTCTCCAATTAACGTGACTGCCGGTGCCTTTGGTTCACTCTGCCGGTATTAACGGGCAAATTAAATTGTAAGATACCATTCAATACTCATGACAGTCAGGTTAAGCCTCGTGAGAAATTAGGGTCTAATTATCTATTGATTTTCACACCTAGGTTTCAGTCAAATCAGAGAATTATTCATTTGTAGCTCTGCATTGACAGTTTTCACTCTATCAGCATTAGCACAGATTTGACGCCCCTTTAAACCCGTGTCACTTCCCCGCCTTTACTCCCGGGAGCAACAAGTCCTTCACCCCTTTTTTAAGCTCTTCATGTTCATTTACATCAAACAAAAGCTCTTGTTCGTACTGAAAATCCTTTTTGGTCGGTACGGCGACCGTGAGCGGAGTGAAATGGGAGAGGAGCCTTTAGGTCGGTGGTAAAGAAGCTTACAGAGTTTTCGAACATTTGGCAACCCTTGGTCAAAAAGCACGAGCGGATCAAGGTGGCAAGAGTTTCACACAAGTCCATTTTAGGTGTCGTTGGCTCAAATCGTTTTAAAATGCATTACTATTTGCAGAAATATGGGTTTGTTATATAGGTTGTAACAAACAATCTAGGTTTGTTCCCTACACAGGTCATTCTAAGTTCTTTTCTGTTTCGATAATCCCCAAACCGTATACGTAATTTGACCAGAGGGGGCTTGAACGTTTGCGTAAGCCAGTCTTTCACAGGCCTAGACATCTCAATTGCCTTCAACTGTCAGTCCTTTATCTGCAGCTATGCTGTATAAAAGCTCGTGACCAGTCACCACAAGTATGTGAGTGTGTCCATAATACACACTCTAAGCTGCTGGTGCATTAGTGTGTTTTTACAGAGGTGTTAAACAGAATTTAAAGACATGGGAACAAATCCTGGAGCCAGCTGTGAATGTAGGCTTCACACTTACAAAAACATCCACACCTGGTTGCCAAAAGTACTGCAAAAGGAAATGAAAAGCATGTTGACAGAACGTAAGTCAGCATTTCCCCAGTTTGAAGCTGCACTGGATCCTGTGCAGTAGAACATAGTGTAGGTATTAGATTATTTTATAACTGTTTATACTCACAAAGGACTGGTCCATCTCAAGTCACATGCACACTCACGCTGGGATACTTTAGAGATGCCAGTTGACCTAAGGTGTGTCCGTTATGAGGATTAACCATGGTTTACCATTTTATTTGGGTCAAAGGAAACTAGGATGGCTACTATGGTACTATATGGTATACTATGAATCCGCCATGGTAAACCCATGGTAGAGATAATGAAGTAACTCATAGTTATTTCCTAGTTTTATCTCTGCCAAAACATGGCAAAAACCATGGTGTAATTCAGCACCTGAAAGAAAATCCACAAGATACGGAGAGAACATGTAAACTCAAACCCAGGTCTCTGGAGCGATGAGTTGACAGTTCATTCCATTTAGTTTCAGCTATATTTATATTAACTTTACACTTGTATTAAGGTCATCAAGCCTGTACTATTTCTGCCCTGAGGGACTTGGAGAATGGAAAAAAAAAATCCCAGTTGTTGTATGCAACAGGCTCTCACACAAGACTTTTCCTGACAATCTCAAGGCCTCGAGCACAAGGTCCGTGCAGGGGCCTCCCAATCCCCCCTAACCCCCTGCCAAGCCTGAGCCGTCCAAGCATGCAGGAGGAGACTGCACCTTCCAGCTGTTTTTAATTCCGCCTTTATGAGCATGTCCTTGGCCGAGGCCGCGTCTCGCAGAGGCAGCTGGAAAAGCGAAAGCTCCGAGCCACGTGCTTGACACGCTACCTAACATTTACTTCGACGAGAGCGCCGCAGCGGCATTCGCAGCCATGCCAGGCGGGACGTGGAATCTGCTAAAGAGTTAAAGTGATGGACGGGCAGCAAAGCGGTTTGGGAAGAGCGGTTTATAAACAGGGATGGAGGCTGCCGGAGCTCTGCTTACTCTCATCAAGGGCTGAAAGGCTTGAGCAAACACCTCCACAGTTTAAGCAAACACAGGAGCCGGGCCAGTCTTTTTGTTTAGGAACAAAAATAAAGCTGAATTTCCAATCCTGTGACTGATTGTGACGTGGCGCTGTTAGCATGCTAGCTTATATTTGCGCTGATTTCACAGGAACCCCCTCGCTACGTGACGTAGCGGCTCTGTTCCCCTATCTTGTGTCTTGTTCTAAATGAGAGCTTCAGAACCAAGGAGGCCAACGGAGGTTGTCTAAGAGCATGACGGATGAGCCAGTGTGGGTATTTCTGTGCCTGTGTCCGTCATCAGAAGTGGAGGATCCTGTTCGGCGCCAACACCCCGAAATGCTCCAATAAAATGCTCGATATCAGCTTTTACCGTCATGCTCATACGGACTGAGAGGCAAGTGAGCACAATGGACAGTTTTAAGCCAAGCCCCATTTTCCACCTCCTCCTCGTTCTTATACTAAATGATCCATGTCCTTGCTCAATTTACAGATGTGCCCTAGGAATAATTCTGCGCCTCTGGTAATCCCCATGGCCCCCTAGCAAGGGTTCCACCAGGCTAATATGAATGTAAGCAGGGGAGTACGCTGACAGCGCTCTGAGATCGCACCAATTTAATGCATTGTTTCTTAATTATCACTCTCATTCATTCACCCCCAGCGCCTCGCCTCTATCTCTCTCGCCCGTGACTTTTTTTTTTTTATCAAAAGCACCAGTCTTAAAGATAATAAACTTTTGCTTAAAGGTAATTACTTAATCTGGACAAACCTGTGTGTTAAGCAGAGCTATTAAGAGCAGCGGTGATAAATCAGCGGGTAGAGAGAGCGGCGTGATTACAGCGCCGTGTAATCAGTCTTTGGGAACCTGGCCGTCTTAAGTACCTAAATTACACAAACAGCATGCTAACAACACTGACGGAGGAGGCCGTGCCGTTCTGATCTCCAGCACCATGATGCATGGACTTTATTAGTGCTTTGGCCAGATGCAGCTGAAGGACGCAGATAAGTGTCGCCCCGCTCTGCCCTTTTGGCCCTGCAGCTGCAAGGCTTAGGCCCCAGTACCTTAATCACTAGGCTACCGCAGTCCAGTAGCAACCACGGTGGTTTCTTTCATTGCTTTTTTTTTTTTATGTCATTTTGGAATCTTTCGAAGGACCAGTCCGATTAATCTTTAAGCAATTAAAGATTTAAAGACTTGCTCAAAAAGAGTTCAACAGCTGCCGCTCGGCAGTGCAGGCACTCGAGCAGTGGAAGTCTCTCGACTGAGTTTTTTTAAAAAATCTTCTGAGAGCAGTTTTACACACGATTGGTTAGAGTTGTAGTGCTTGAGACCTGTCTCGAGACCACAAACAAGGCAGTCCCTGTCTTGTCTTGGTCTTGTCGTTATTGAATATTAAGAATCCATTCAACACTATAAATTAATCCTTTCTCTCCGTGTCTAATTAAAACCAGCACTCAGATTGGTTAAGAGGGAAAAACAAGTTGCTGCTCTTCTCTATCAGGATCCAATCACTGAATATGTTTTGTTTTGGAATCGGCCGACATTAAGGCTTCAAGTGTGCATTACTTTCCCGTGTCTGCAAAATTTGCAATGATTATTATTTATCGGCTGTGTCTTTTCACAGCTCCTAAACGTTAAAAGGACACATTACAGGAACTTACTTAACAAAGAAGTTTGGCCCCTGCACGAATGATCAATATCTGATTTACATTTAAAACATCAAACATGGAGTTTGTGCTATAAACTTCAAAAGCAATGAGGATTTAATTGAGGTTTTTTTTTTTTTTTTTACATTTAATTTGCAACAGAAACAGCAAACTTAAACTCAGAAATGCCCCAAGACACGGTTTCATTCCCTGACATCCGATCCCCAATTTTCCAGAGGGGGGCATCTAGAAGTTTATATAACAGATTTTCCTTATCATGGTCAGGCTCTCAGTGTGAATATGTCCCATGATCAGATCTGTTGATTCCCCCAGTCCTTTCTTCCTTCCCTCTGTCACAGTCAGGGCTTTTCTGACCTGGCAGAACAAAACACACCGCCGTGGACAGAACAGCTATAAAACAACTATAAAAAGGGCCCAGGGCACGGCCGTAAACGTGCCCTACATGGGTTGCCAGTTCATCAGAGGACATGGGTAAGAGTCAAAATGCAGCAGCACCAGGAGATGTTGCCCTGACTTGCCTCTCTCCATCAGACACGGCCGACACTAGCAGGCACTCAGCACTGGGATACTAACTGGCATCACTGTGCCCAGTTTAAGTATGAAAAAAGATCGGTATACAAAAGTTTGTTGAGGATCCTGACAGGTCGTTTCAGGGCGCCTGACAGCATCAAGCTTAGGCCGCATTGCAAAAAAATAATGGGAACAACCAAGAAAGCAAATCAGATTTGAGCAAAACGGCATTGTAACTGTAGCCACAGCATGAAGCCGAAGTCCAGAACTCGCAGTATGAAGCCAGCTGTGTAACAAACTGCATGCTGAGTCTCTCAGCCAGAGGCCTCGACTCACTCTGGCATCTTGTATCTCAGAAAGCATTGCGACACGGGGCCTGCTGCAGTGGTGTGTAATGGTTGGCATGATGATGTGTATGTAGTTAAGCCTCTGGCCAGCTTGTTCCAGTGGAATTTCCTGTCTCATTTCCCCTCCCGCTCCTCTGGATAAGGACAGAAAGCCTTTTAATTACGCAGCCGAGGACTGGCCCGCTCACAGGATCATTACTGTTATTGAGCACTTCCTATAAGGTGGAACCACTTTTGCCTTTCAGATCCCAGGATTAGAGATTGTCAGAGGCGACGCAGGGCTGGTTGTGCTTTAGGTAGCGTGAGCGTAGTTACAGGAGAACAAACTGTTTAGCCTATAGAGTTGTGTGTGTGTGTGTAGTGTTTGTGCTGTCTGGTTAAGGGCACCTTTTGATGAGGACGCTTTCCCTTTCCCTAAACAGGGTCTTTACTGTCGAGTTCTTTTGTCTCACCGGTTTTAATAATCAACGTACGCTTCCAGATGCTCCTAATTTTGTTGCCCGAGTCTTGCCTCATTACTCAAGTGCTTATATAAAACATTTCTTCATTTAGAACATCACCGTTATCAGATTTGTGCGACCCCGACCCCGGACTATGCCTGTCAATCCTGGTGCTCCATATTCCAAAGACATGCATTAGGTTGATCGATCACGAGGGGCATTTCTATGCTTCTTACTGGGGCACGCATCATTTCGAGGGGCACAGCTGCACCCCTCTGCATGCCAGTCAGTTGTAGGGGCACAACTGTGCACAGAAAAACCTGTTAAATACTAAATCGATTACGTGATTTAACACAATGGATGAGATATTAGGAACCTTTTTTATTTCGTTCATTCTCTTTAGGCTAACATAAAGATGCTGAGGTATTACTGGAAATGTAGTGCCTGTAGTGAGGTTTTGTCCTGTAGTTTGACCATAATTTTAGTGTGGAACAGCAACATTATACTGGTGCACATGCGCCAGAAAATTGGGCCAGATGATACCCCCGTTGGTCACTCTAAAATTGGCGATGTTAAATAAAACTAGAAAGCAAACATAAACATCATTAGATGACCATATATAGGTTTTTGATTTAAAAGTAATTATGCACTGAAACTGAAGGATAAAGACCACAGTCTAAGCCCCATCGAAGCCCCCAAAGCTGGGATTTGGGGGCACCCAATCATAACCTGTGCTATACCGCAGTTTCTACATGCGCTCGTACAGAATAAATCATGATAATACAAACAGCGATAATACTCCAGTCCCGGATTGGTTACGGCTGTTTTGCTTTTGGAACTTTCTAGTGTGGTTGTGGCTTTACTCTCGAACAGCTCGGCTTTTTCCTCACTCTGACTGTGAGAAAGTGACTCGCCCCACGAGCTTGGTCCCCCCAGACGCTAAAACAAATGTTATCACCCAAAGACTAATAGATATGAGGGCCTGAGCTGAGCCCCCCAGGGGACGCAGCTCACAGAAACAGGTAAACGGCGCTCTTGAACTCTCCAGAGCGCTCGCCTTTTGTTCCACCAGAACAATGGAGCTGTCCGTGTGATAGACTAACCAGCCGGGTGGATCCTGAGATGGGCGCAGGGCAGCACAGAGCATTATGCTAGAGGCCGATGCTGCTCCGTGGGGGGGGCAGCAGAGCCAAACTAGTCGGCCTCTGAGAGCGCTAAACAAAAGCCTTGACATGAAAAATGCGACTTCTGGAAACAACACTGCTAGTGTGGATCATCGAGGCGACGCCCTGAAGCAGGGGGCCACAGAGTTCTGTTTTCTTTATGTCCGCGTTGCTCGCTATATCGCTAGTATTTAGACCACAGCCGCTCCCAGTATTTTATTGAGATGCCTTGTGATATCTCGGACTGAGACTTGGATTTTCAGGTTGTTACCACATCCCTGTCCCTGCTGTGCTGTGAAAGCACATTGACACTGTTTGCCATTTCAAATTCTCGTTTCCATAGTGTCGTGCTCAAACCGTAGTTGTGTCTGCCGGTTAAGATTCAGGCTGGTGGTCCGTCCCTTTGTTTTTTTTTTGTTTTTTTTTTCCTGACCACGTTCCTCTCTCATTTTGGTTCTTCCTTGCGCATCATCTCGCCCCATTACCCCCTCCAATAACTTACCGGGCATTACTTAAGGGGCATTAACCCGGACCTGGAGCTGACACTGTTTTGCCGACACCCGCTCCACAACGCGGTGCACTCGCACACAGCGCTATTGTACCGCTTTCAGGGGGTTTTTCCGCGTTGAAAAACAGCACCCCTGCCCTTTCCACGGGACAGAGGGACAGCGTATTACGTAACCTCCCTCGTGTGGGGACTATGTGAAGCGTCTGGGGTTTAATAGGAAGCTTTTTTGCTGAAAGGTCAGATCTGAACGGTGTTATACGTAGCGCTGTAGCCTCGGCGCCTTTTGAGGCACTACAGTTTTCAACAGCTGTGCGCCGTTATTGCGCCGCTATGCACTTTCTGAATGTCAGGTGCGTTTTATGGGGGTTTGCATCAATTAAACCCGACCCAGGGCATTTTCCATGACAAATGCTATAAAGGAGGAGGATGACTTAAACCAGTCACGCATTGGCTCTGCAGATCCAGCGGCCAAACAGTCACCATTATATATTCGATTCCAGCACAAACACGCAATGTAAACACAATGTGTTAGATATTTACGATCAAGCCAGTCACAGACGTAGACAAAGGGATTAAACTGGTGCACTTACTTTATGTCCTGTAATTTCAGAACCCATATATGTTGGAATTTACAAACCATGGCTGATAATACGGTATTACTGCCTGGGGCGGGACAGGTGCTGCAGCAGGTTCTGGAGGGGGGGCTCGCTGGGTAGCACCATCACCTCACAGCAAAAAGGTCCCGGGTTCAATCCCAGGTCTGGGTCCTTTCTATGTTGAGTCCGCATGTCCTTCCCGTGTCTGCGTGGGTTTACTCCGGGTACTCCGGTTTCCTCTCGCAGTCCAAAGACACGCGTATTAGGTTGATTGATTATTTTAAACTGGCATTGACTTGTGTGTGTGTGTGTGTGTGTGTGTATACATATATAACTAGTACTGATATAAGCTTGTTTGTGTCGCTGAAATGGCCACTAATAAGGATAGCGACTTTAAGCAAAAACAAATAAACCAATAAATTACGAGATATGCAACAGTTTATTATAAAATAAGCTATGCGTTACTGTTTTGCCAAGCTGTAATTTAATGTCATTGCTTAAGCAGGTTTAAGGTAGGCTACCCTATAATATATAACAACATACACTTTATTAAACTACTCAGTTTACATCCCCTGTATGTAGATACTGGCTTAGACGATAACATTGCTATACTCTAGACAGGAAGTAGAGGACTGGTTTTAGAAAGGAAAGCCTGCGTTTACTTTAATGCTAGTCCACTACCAACTTTTTGTGCGTTTTCCAGTGTTATCTCATTCCTGTTTAGCCTGGCATGGCGTGTGAGCAACGTTGTAAAGCTAAATCCATGTTTTCCGAGCGCTGTGGAACATCATTTTTATAATTACAACCTAACCTTCTTTGTTTTATTACTGATAACCTTAGGTTTAATAACATTCTCCGTTAGCTGGCTTAAAAAAAAAAAAAGAAGACTTTGATGCCGGCGCCAAGGTGAGTGGAAGCATAATGCTAATGTTCGAAGACAATAAACTGGAAAGAAATGGGAGGACTTACAGGAAGAGAGACGCTAATTAGAAACAAAGCTCTGTAAAAGAGTTTAAGAGTCCCCCAAAACCACACTGTAATGGCACTGAAAAACAAACTCGGCCGCGTGAAAGATCAACTGCGGTGTCTCGTTATCACAGCTGCTAACGAAGGCCGCTCGGATTTAATGGGCCATCCCGGAGCGAGCCAGGAGCGCATTTATTACAGGAAAGCGTTGATTTTGATCTGCTTTCATTTCAAATAAAAATTCCACACAAAAGAAGCGGTAATTAAGAAAACGCCTAACTAATGTAAACGAGCCCGACTGTAAATGGCGTGTCATGCTTAGAGGCTAGTAAAAAGTTGCTAAGCAGAGCCCTTATTAACGAGGCCGTGTTTTGTTTCAAAGCAGCAAAAGTTTTATTTTCTTTCTAGCACAGCGTTCATGAGATTCCAGAAACAGCTTTGCTTTCAAACACGGAGCCTTCACCCAGAGCGTGGCTTGTGCTTGTTTTGGGGCCATTAGGACGAGTGTTTTGTGTATATATGTTTGTAGGAAGGTTGTGTAGCCTGGGCACGGCCGGCCGGAGGAAGCCTTCTCCCCCTGCTGTCAGCGCGAGTTTGTGTCGAGGCAGAGCTCTTGCTTGATAGCGTCCATCATCGGTGCTAGTTCAAAGCGCGTCTGGCTGCAGGTCTTTGTCGAAAGCCCCGTTGGATATCTTTTATGTGTAAGATGTAGGATTTCTTAGGAAGACTTTGATTATTTATTTATTCCACTTCTCTTGTGTGATCGTGCCAGTATTTTACACCAAACGGCTCGGCCTGCTCTGAGACTTGTCTTACTTTATTGTTGGCTTTGAAAGTCTGCTTTTGCTTTTTTTTTTAAAGTTTCTTAGACTTCTTCTCTCCCTCAGCCCTTCTTTCTCTATCTTATCTGCAGGCCCTCATCACATCTTCCCGACTTTCCATACTCCGATTCCCATTGATATACGTCACCACGAGGGCAGATACCACTACGAACCCCATGCCCTTCACCCCCTGCATGGGTAAGTAATAGTACCTTTTGTCAAACATTACTAAAAACAAATCCTCGTTGAAATCTGAAGTCATGCGTCATTGTTAGGATGGTGCGAATGCTCTACCAGCCAGAGCGAGGGTGCTGGTTGTTACCTTTCCGATGTTTGAGGATTAAAATGCTAAACTTTAGACTTCACCTTAAAGCGATGACTTTTTTCCTGAGTTTTCCTGAGGGGGCTAGACGGAGCCTGTAAGTCAGATTAACGTTTCACCACGAGCACACGCATCTCATGGTAAACAGCGTTTAACACAGCAATGGAATGGCCTACAAAAAAAAACACCATCTTAACCAATAACAAATGTAGATCTGCATTTCCTGTTAGCAAAACAAATATCTGGTTACGTACGAGTCAAAGGTAACTTTTTTGGCATACTGTGCATTTGGTGCGTTTTACAAAAGTTTGTGTACCCCTGGTTAGGGGATTAAGGTGAATGTCTGCAGGGAAAACCCCCAGAGTTCATAGCAGATGCCTTTATCCTGCTACAGTCTTACAATCCAAGGAACTGGGGTGTAACTGCCTTACTCAAAGACGAAATAGATGGTAAGACAGAGGGTACGACGGGACAGGAGAGCAATGGCAACTGAAGGTAAAGAAACTTTGCCGTCAGCATATAAAGGTGTGCAATATTGTTCTAAAACGTATCGCTCATTATCTTGACAGAGGTGGTATCTGAGCCCGGAGACCTTCTGGTTAGTCCAGTACTTTAAGCACTGCTGCACCACCAGTCTCTACACTTTGGTGACAGTGGCGGTCAGTTAGTCTGTTTGGCAAATGCTGGTCAGTAAATTCCTACCTCAGATAGTGTTCTGTCACGGAGTCACATGGTCAGATTGTGCAGCACATGCAGAATAAGACATGGGGCACATGGGGCATTTTCACTCCTAAATGTCCACACCGAGGTCTGATTGAGTAAGTGAGATGCCCTGTGCAGGCTGTGTAGGCACTTGGCTGTGGGGACAGACTTGAGTCACACACCCCAAGCAGAACGATTCAGCTATAAGATTAGGGTTTAAAAGTTTAAAAAGTGTTAGCTCACTAAACAACGATACGAGAGTCTCTGTGTTCCATCTAGCCCAACACGACAGATGCGTAGCCAAACCCTCAGGGCTCCAGACAACCCTGGTAATCTAGGGTAACCTCCAGACCTCTGCCTGCGTCCCACATGAATTTTAAATCGGGGGCTTGCTGGTGTAAAACACGAAGTGGGCCAAACAAGTTTGAAAGTTCCACTTTGTTTTTGTCAGAGCCGAACGTCCAAGTGGAGTAGAAAAACGACTTTTATTTTCCTCAGCCCTATCTTGAAATGGGGTCTGTCTCCGAGGCAGGTTTATCTTAAGAAAGGGGCCGAATAAATCAATAAAATTCTGGAAGTTGTGTTCTTACATTTAAATTCACAGATTTTGATGGTGATACATACGGCGTGCCTGGTAGCAGCCAGCCTATTCATCATACACACTGCCGAATATGGAATGGAGGGGGGGAGCGGAGGTGTCGTACTACTCGGCCACCTTGATTAATGTGATATGATCTTGACAGTGCTCCCCTAATTCATCAAGGCCTTGATCTAGCTGTCTTTCCCTCTGCCTGCGCCAAATTCATCTAATTACGGGCACGTTGCGCGGCAAATTAAGCGCGATGTCGCCCGGGGCAAGCCCAGCCACTTTGTTACAGTCGCTGTGCGTCGTGTCAGGGGTCCCAGCTCTGATCGGCTAACATGACGTCCCCGTACAGGACGCTTCATCACTGTTTGCATATACCGTAATGAGGGCGCTGGTTATTTTGTCAGAGCTGCCAGGCAAATGCGAAACATCCCTCTCTCGGTTTCACAAATGACAGAGGATGGGGTGATTCATCTCAGGAGTGAGGCAGCGGTGCACTGTGGGAATTCTTGAGACGGATAAGGCCTGGGGCCGTGGGCTGCGCCACCCACTCGTCTCGGTTGCTGACGCTCCAGCGTTGACACACACTTCCCCTGTTCTGTAAAATGTTCAGTGTCAAAGGACTAGACAGGGCAGACGTGCCTTTGAACTGAGCAGAGACCTGCTGCCATTTTTTTGTAGACTGAAAGCAGATTTGTGCGGAACTGACCAAAATGCTGCCCCTCTATTCTGTGGTGTCATGGCGTTATTTAAATATGTTAATTCACCTGTGGATGTATAATATACATAGTACCAGCATACAGTATACAGTCAGAGCTTTAGAGCACCACAGTCCTGTGCAAAAGTCGTAGTCCTCCTTTAGATTAGATATTAGACATTGTTGTAGCAATGGCATAAGGACCATTATTTATCAGTTTCTTTATTAGAACACAACCAGAAAATACAGGGAATATGTACGCAGTATGAAAGAACAAAATTGGGACGCCAAGCTGACCCTTCAACAGTGTTTTTGAAAGGGTAGCAGCCACTAAACCATTTTTTGGAAGGGGAATAGAGTGAAACGGCTAAGGTATGCTAAAGTTCACAAAGATTGAGAAAAACATTCGAAAACCGACCGCTCACAAAAATAGGGCTTATTTCAAAATTAAATATCCCCTAATTTTTTAACCTTTCTCTCTTTACTGCCCTTCTTTGTATCCTTGGAAAGGTTTGGAACCTGCTTAGATTAGAACAGCTCAGAAAAAATTGGGGCTGTTTTCAAACATTTGACCGATAGTGTACCGTTCTGACATGCTCGCGCCAAGGCAAATATGCTAGACCTCCTATGCAAAAGATCGACTTTAAACAAAGGGAATACAGAACAGCAGTGAAAAATGAAGCATCACAGATTAAAATCAGAGGAAGCAAGCAATTATGCACATGTAAGACGTTAGGTGAGAAATGCTTCCCTTACTACCTCCAAAAGTCGTCACAGCTTACGGAAGCCAACGTCATCGGCCAGCATGGCTTGACTTAATGGCTGCATTTGAGTTAGGAATACATTTGGGTAACTCTAATGCCCGTAAGCAGAATTTAAACCTTCTGTAGAGCTGTGAATCTGACTGCAGACTCTTCAGAGCAGTAAGACGGCAAAACACAAGGCTGAAGACATGAAGTAAATGTGCTTGGAAATACATAATCTACATCCAAGCATGAAAGTAGTTTTGGCAGTTAGACAATCGGCATCTAAAGTTAAAATCAGTGCGTGTTTTTGTGTGCGTACGTCTGTGTGTGTGTGTGTGTGTGTACGTCTGTGTGTGTACGTCTGTGTGTGTGTGTGTGTGTGTATATTTGTGTGGATGGGGGGTGGGGGAGAGGGGTCGATTGTTAAAAATCGGTCTGGCAGCCCCTGCCTACCGTCAGTTCTGAGTGTTAAGCAAAGAATGATACATTTGGTTGACTACAGCAGTGCTCGAAAGTTTGTGAACCGTGTAGTATGTTCCGGATATCAAACTTTCACACGAATGCTAAACGTAGAGCAGCAGGGCTGAAGCTGTCCTGTATAGAGGAACGGGCTGTAATTCGTCCAGTCTGATATGCAGGACTGACCGACATTTATCTGAAACATTTGGTTGCCGTTATCCCACCAGATACTTAAAGCAGAGGTTCACGTACTTTTGCCACATATGTAATATTCCTCAACCCTTGGTCTAGCACCACGGCCAGATACATGGCCAACTACCCCAGATTTCCGCAGTGCACCCCAGTATACCCAGTACAGCAAACCAGATCTACCATGCACCATCGCATGACACCACTTAGATTTTTACTGCATGCCCAGTCAAAGCGAGCTGCATCCGCCCACCCTGATTCACACTGTCAGGTAGAGTTGGTGGTTTACTGTCACATATTCGACCACGCAAAGTGCGGCGATGCCACTGTGGTGTGATGCCAACCAGGCAGCCTTCTAATGCACTCATGGATGCTCCTTACCCCCTACGGACTGGGCACCGGCCTCCATTACCCTGAGCGTTCATACAATGGGTTTGCACGGGCACGTGAGTGCCTGGCACTGGACAAAACAGGTGCACTGCCCATCTGTTGGGCATGAATGCTACAATGACACGGGCACCCCAAACAATGTCCTCATCACGGGGATCTGGCACAGGGGCTCATACTTAACAATAGGCTGGCATCTCGAGCCAGGTAATGAATGGGCCGCATCGTATGTGTTGTTATTACACAGGGCAGCGCTCTGACACAGACTGATTGCTGCCTATCAAAAACAAAGCTGTTTTCTGAACTGTAATTGCAGTTTGTTGCTGTTATTAGTCTCAGTGGGAGATATTAGATATTGGGTAACAGCTCCTTCCTAAAATGGGGTAATTAAATCCACAACAGCCTAAAAGAACTTCTGAGGTTTTTTTTTTTTCTACTACAGATGGGTCATATTTCAGCATGTAGTTACCTTGTGGGCAGTTGGCGGGGCGGTTGTGCACACCCCCCCATGCCCCTGAAGCCTTTAAAATGTCGGTAAGATTAAGAAACATGAATGTTTGAGCCTTTAGGTACCGAGAGCCTGACTTTGGGACACTTCTCATGTGGTGGATAGGGATATCGTCTGGAGGGCTAGATTAAGGTTGGAGTACAAGTACGCACCTCATGAGGTTACCCGATTGTATATGACCCAATCCCATCCCAATGTTTCCCATCCTGGGATCCTGGACATCACAGGGTGTGAGAGGCTGAGGCGAGTTTTTCAATATCCAATGTGCATATGTTAAAGATGTTAACATTTATTTCAACACGCTTCTGGAAAAATATGTATTATACATACAAGCTTATGTTGAATTTTTTTAAAAATGAGGAAAAAATGGGGGGAAAACATATTATTCATGTACATTTTGCCAATAGATATTTGCAACGAATCACTTTGTCCTTTTGGTCTTCGTGTCAGGGTGTCAGTCCCTTTACATCCATTTACTTAGGGAGAAATGAGTTGAAATACATCTCACCATCAATATGATAACAATAATATATAAGGATATAGCAAACAAGAATTGTTCAGAACTTCATATGAATCATGACTTCATAATTGTGATAATTCTAGCAACTTCTAATGTCATAAATCAGCGTTAACTTAGAAAGTCAATTCATAACCGTGAGTCATTTCAGTCTAAATTCTTAACTGTTTGCCAATTGCAGGTGCTTAATGTGTAATTTGTCTTGTGTGAGCAGGGCTGTTTGTGCTTCACCGTTTCTGGGTTTATTACGGTGACTACAGTATGGAAAAATCTATATCAGGGAACAGCGTCATGCCGATATTTATTTTTAAACCGGTATACCTCCCAGCCCTACATGAGTCTAACAATAATGGGTTCATTTAGACGTGGAAGCCCAAAACCAATAAAACTAATTGCAACTTTATATACTTTCTTGCAAGCAGTGGATACACTAGTACTCTGTTAGAGCTAAGAGCTAAGAAACTGCCCTGTTGTTGGATGCACAAGGACATTTCAGTAACATGTTAACTTACGGAAATGGGGCGTAAAGTCTCACATTTTATCTATTGTTATTCGATCACTGTCTTGCATCACCTCATCCGTCTGGTGAACTGTGTTTTACAAAGTCTGAGTGAAATAATACTAATAATACAAATGTTTACTTGTAATAGTCCTGCCAGGGTCCCATGCCATTTTTACTGGGTGACATCAGACTAATGGCACCAAAGCAAACACTCAGTCATTTTCCAGTATTAAAATGCAAGCAATCAGGTTGTTAAAGCAGGGTGGAACATATCACGGTCACTAATGAGTATCTGGCTCCGGACCAATTTAATAAACTTTAACGACGTCCAGTGAGTGGAAAACCTAAATGTACAGGCATCGGTTTGCCGATACACTGCGCGCACTGTCAAGTTCGTAAGTCCAGGTGCTTTTCAGACGAGAACTTGAATGTCATTGTGCAGCATCTCTGAGATTCAAAAGTGAGCTTTTTTTTCCTCTCTTCTGCTGGATGAGATGAAACGTCTTGTGCAGGCGGGACGTTTGACTGACTGATGGGTGATGGACTGGAACTGGCTTTGGTTTGCTTAGGACAGATAAGATCACGTTGCAGCCAAGTTTGCTAAATCAGATCTGTCCAGAGGGCGTTAGATTAATGTTGTTGCCTGAGACTGTAGGGGTTTTGATGACGGTGCTGTCTGGCTCATAACAGTGGAGTCTTTATGGAGCTGACCGTCTGGGAGACTAAGCCACAGGTATATGTGGAAGTTTGTAGGCACTCAATGACCCAATGGTTAAGGCTCTGAGTTATTAATTGGAAGTTTATTGCCCTTGTGCAAAGCTCTTAACCCTTTCGTTTCGGCAGCTGCTTACTAAAACAAATCTTTGCTTCACAATCCCGTGTAAAGCATGTTGGAAATGGAACTGTGGCTAAACAGCTTCGAAGCCGTCCATCATCATTTCACCCAAGTGCTCACAAATGTGCATCTTGTTGTCAATGTCCCAAAATAGCTGTTGGAGCCAGAACTGGACATTTGAACCTCAGTGGTTATGGTTTTAGCCTCCCAAAAGGAAGGGCTGCTGTTGGCCCATTGAGTAAAGCAGCTTAATGTGAGTCTCTCTCGATATGGGATTCTGCTGAATGCTGTAAGAGAAATGCAGCTTGTTGAGAAAAGATGCTAACCAGAATGTTCCAGTAGGAGTGTAGTACTTTTTCAGACCAGTGCCTTCATACTAGCTCGGGCTGTACTAACCAGACAAATTACGAGCCTATCCCTGCGAAATCTCGACGGCTAGCTGTGTCTGCAGGAGTTTCGTGAAGCCCTCTGTTTTTATGAGGCCTGTCAGTGTCTCTGTTCAGACTCCGTGGGTGCCGAGCGCTCGGTGCAGATCTCGAGTCTGTGCACTAAAAAGCTAATAAAACATCCCGTGAGACATGTGGGTCTAAACCGAATCGTTTCTTTCAACCAAATGAATGTCCCACTGCTGCTTTGTGTGGTCTGGGAATCATCACAAAAGACAGAAAATCAGCCCAAGTTAAAGAAAAAGAGGGGGTAGGGGGACCTACTGCGATCCCTGGCCGCCTTACAGTGCAATCATTTCCTTCTAAAGTGGAGGGGGGTGGCTCGGGATGCTTTGTGTGATTAAGTGTGGCATCTGCGAAAGCTCTGCTGCCTTAGTAAGTTGAAGGCCAGATACCAGAAATGCATGCCGTTAGGGAACGGAGACATTATGTCAGATAGAATGTAACTGGATCAGATTGGATTTTACAATCAGGGCTAGCAGAGCACCATCTGATAAGAATAAACTGGAACCAGATCCTCAGGCGATGCGAAAGACTGGCCTGATTGGTTCCCATTCATAATGTGTCCCTCTGTCTGGTAAAAGACTTTCATAAAGGATTGCTGGTCGAAAATCTGCCTCGCAAATGGTACGGTCCACCTTCTCTTGCCTTCTTAAGTGTAGGAATGACAAACAGGGGGTTAGTCTCATCTCTCGGCACCCCTAAAGCTCTCCTTGAAGCTCCACCGTTTTTGACCATTGATAGGTTCAGCTCGTGAGGCTCGGATCAGTCCCAGCAGTGCTGCTGGAGTTGTTAAGGACTGTGTTCACTCACTGTACACTCTATTAGACACATCACAGGAGGCTGCCTACAGGATGCTGGTGGCTGGACAGTTTTGGTTAGTGGACTATTTAACATCTGTACCTGATCCATTCATACCAGCACAACACACACTAACACACCGTCAGTGTTACAGAGTATAGGGGAGTATACAGAGTACATATGACTGTAGGATATGGCAGTTTTACGTACCAAGACTAAAAAAAAAACAAACTAAAGTTTGAATCCTACTCAGAACTGTGAATCAGTTTGGTCATGAGAAACTATTTAGCGCAGTTTCTTTCAAGTTCGACGACTCCAAATCAGATCCATTTAGAGAACAAATCCTCACTGTGCTCACGAGTCAGGCGTGCACGCAAAGCCGAAAAAGAGCGGCAGACGTGACCTCATGATATTTAATAAAGCAGAGAGACACTGAGCATCGGACGTGAGATGGAGACCGTTCAGGAGGAGTCTCTGAAGAACTGCACGCTATCCATCATAGCTCTTGGTCTGTGCAGGAACGTCTCGCTGGAGAATTGTGTTCTGGAGCTGGAATCACAGTTTGGAATGATCTCGATTTATTCTTCCGAATTGTTATTAATGCATGTACTTATTGCATCGTGGTGATCGCACTTGTCCTGTTTCCTCTGTCCTTATCCGCAGTGCCCCAGCGTTAGCGGGGAGTCCCGTGATCTCAGATCTCTCGCTGATCCGGCTTTCACCAGGAGGGCCGGCCGAGTCTCCCTTCAGCCCCCCTCACCCCTACGTCTCCCCCCACGTGGAGCACTACCTGCGCTCAGTACATGGCAGCCCGACGCTTTCCATGATCTCAGCAGCTCGTGGTCTCAGTCCTGCTGATGGTGAGCACACACACACACACACACACACACACACATTGGATGATTTTTTTTATCATTTTAGGGACTTTCAACAGGCCTAATATTACTGGAGCTAATCAATGATAAAGATCTCCACCCAACACTAAATGTAAGCTCAGGTTTTTGGGGATCTTTTGGTTTTTCTAATGAGAAAATTTTTTTTTGCAGTAAAAAAGAATATCACAGTTTGATTCAGCTCTGCATTTCGAAATACGTTTTCCTGTTTGTTCAGTGCAGATTACTTCCATTGAGTTTAGCTCAGTTTGATTAAGCCCTGAATTATGTACATGCTTCTGATTCAGTTTAGCTCATCTTGGTTCAGTTCTGCATTACGCGGTTTCTTCTTCTTCTTCTTCTTCTTCTTCCTCTTCTTCTAGCAATTTTTCCCAAACTGTTTTTCTATGGAACCCCAAACCCCCTGCACACTGAGAATGTAAGAAAAGCTGTACCTCCCCCCACCCCACCCCACCCCACCCCAGCCCAGCCCACACACACAGGCCACAAGAATAAAGAGATTGAAATATTTATTGGCATAAATTAACATCAATTATAGCTTTTTTTTACTTTTCATTTGGGATCCTTTTTTTAATAGCCTTTACCCCTTATTTTCTTTTTGGCTCTGTTTCTCAGCTTTTCAAGACAGCTGAACATTTAGCTGAAAATCAAACTTAAGCTCGGCATTGTGCTTGTAACATCTGGTCACAGCGGACCTTTGCACACAGAGAGTAAAAATAATTCCCTGTGAGCGTAATAAATGCAACATAACCTACTCTTTTAGAGATTTTTTTAAGTAACTTTAGTTTCCCAGTGAGGGTGTTGTTTAAACTGTATTTAACGTGCAAAAAAACTCCGAGCAGTTTAAACTAAACACAGTTGTTTTCATTGGTTGCGCTGTGCAGTAGCCTCTTTTTAAAGCACAAAGCTAGATAAATGCGTCGCCAGGGGCGTGCAGAAACATGACTGGACATCCTGGTAATGCAAAGTGCGCCCACTTTCGGGTTGCAGTTCCCTGTCAGTTGCAATTCAGAAAAAGTATTTTAGTTATAAAGTGGGGGGCATTTATGAGTATAAGTTCACCCCCAATGTTTGTGTTGTGTCAGGATTAAGCACAAGATTCCCACCACATGCCTTTTGCCATTGCTCTGGTTTGGAGAGAAGCCAAAGATCCCACATTATAACACACAAGGGACTCGGCAGCTCCTGCAAAGCCAAAATACAGGGTGCCAGCACATCACAGGGCCTCACTCACACCCAGGGGCAATTTAGTGTTTAAGTAGCATGATTTCGAGAGGCAGAAGAAAAGCCAAGCTGACGCGAGAGAACATGCAACTCCACACAAACAGACACGGATTACACCTGGGACCCTGCAGCCTGTGCCACCCACATGAATTTAGTATCAAAAGCTGCCTTTCGTGCGAATTCACTCCTCGTTTGCAAGGCACATGTGGAAGCGGCTGGCGGAGCGACTGACACGTCTCTCTTCGGATCTGAAATACTACAACAGGTAGAGGCAAACGGGCCGAATAGCAAAAATAAATCAGCTTTTACAGTCTGTCGACAGTAATGGCTCTGTGCTTTTAAACTTAAACAAACAGCACGCAGGAGATCCTGACGGCGATAAAGCTGGAACACGCCGGCTAGCCCAGGCTGTTTTCACTTGCAGATTGCTGGACGTGGCCTTGAATGTGAGATTCGGTTGTACGGGTTTATGTGCTCGTGCGACTGAGCCTGTTTATAGCAAAGCAGACAGGCTGAGAAATTCAGAAGTCGTAAGTCCAGCGTGATAGAAGGAAGCACACAAGGAACAATGGTTTAAAGAAAACAGCTTGTTCATTATGTCCAAAAAATAAGTGAGCAAAGGCATTGGTAATGATGGAAGGAGTAATTATATACCCAACAGTAAGCATGGGCAGCAGTCGTTCTATTAGCGGAGCTCCCTGAGGAGCCAGTGGGTCGTTTATTAATTGTGGAATCCATTTTCTTAGCGTCAGCTTGTGTTTTCTATAAATAGAACCAATTTGTTTGGTTATTTCTTGCTCGGACGTTTATGCTCATTTTATCTGGTCAGAGTCATGGTAGTTCCAGTGTTTGTCCACAGTCATAGGTACAGGCATAGGCCTGCTCTGAAATGGGACACCAGTCCATTGCAGGGAACTCTAAGGGTCACTGTTGCAACCACCGTATGACCTGCCCTCCCTCAGACTCAGACATTCGATTCGTGCTTCCATGTAACACCAACTCAGTCGGCCACTAGGACTCAGAAACTCAGAGTCTCTAGGGTGGCAGGCTAACGTATTTACAATTACACTTACACTTACACTTACATACTTAGATAAAATGGTCTACAAATACATAAAAACACAGAAGAACCTCGAACTGTTCAGACAACGATCGGTTTGGTTTTTTTTCCCCACCGAATTCAAATAAAAATTCTGGCTTTGAACATTGGCACAAGTGGTACATAGGGTGCACATACTTTAGTCCAGTGTGTGGTGATGAGGTATGTGCACACATGCTTATGAAAACAGAGCTAAACTTGGCTGATTGATATAAAGTGTTGTTTGAGAGCCAAAAAACAGTTGACTCACTAAAAAAGTCAGAATCATTACTTTAGATTTTTTTTTTTCCCCCGCTCTCTGTCCCGCCCACACACACAAACACGGACACGGGCGTGCACCCACAGACCTGCCCGGGACCTATGTGGTGCTGGCTTTTTATGTTAAAAAGAATATAGACGTTAATGTTAAATATACTGCTCACAAAAAATCATGGATATTTTAAAAAGAATATAAAGAGGATCCTATAAGAACTGCTGGACGATCTGATTCTGTCCATGCCCCGTCACTGTAGGGGTGTTCTGGCCCTCTTTGGTGACCCTACCTTATATATCACCTGCTAGTCAATGATAATAATTGAGTTTCTCATTTACGTAGTCGAACAACTTTCTTAGGCTTTTCATTTGCTTTTCTGATCTTTTTCTATAATGAAATGGAATCGAACGGATGTTTTTTTTAATCGTTTCATATTCATTTTAAAATATCACCCCCCCCCCCCACCACCACCACCCCCACCCCCAGTTTTGTGAGCAGTGTAATAGATCTAATCAGAGATATTGATCAAAATAACATCAGTGGCTATGCTCAAAACATTCACGCTACGGCAAATGGCCCCTGGTCCCAATATATTCACGTGTGTATCTGGGGGCGCCGCAGGACCAATCCGGTTGAACTGTATGTAAACATGAACCATATGGCGAGGTGAGCTGGCCGTCCTACAGCCGAGTGCGTTTAAAGTGGATTTGGCTCGTGCACGCGTATTGCTCCTGACACTTTTAGCAGAGCATTACTGGGTGCAGATGTTAACACTGCATTGCTGTTTTAAGCTCAGGAATCTGGAAGTGTGTGTGTGTGTGTGTGTGTGTGTGTGTGTGTGTGTGTGTGGAAGGAAGGAAGCACCTGTTTGAGAGCTTCTGGCTGTTGTTCTTGTGAATTAACTGAATTGGCTTGAAGAGCTCAGTCGTGAGGAAACACAGTTCAAAACCCCAAACTCGTCTGAACGCCACAAAGCTCCTGCTGCTGAAAGTGACTGAATCTCATAAGTCATAACGATCCTAATTGCAGTAGTTTGCCCGGATAACTGCATTTTGCTTGCCAGACTCAAGTGGTGGTGTCTCCTCCACCATGTTTCACAGCGGCCTGAGGGTTCGGCGCTTAGTGTTGTTTGTTTGTTTTTTCTAAACATGGCACATTAACTGCAATCTCAATGTATATTTTATATATGTCTTTTGCCGTTCATGTACAAAACCCCTTGGTGGTGGTGGGTGCTTTGAGGCCCAGTTCTTCTCTTAACTTCTGACAAGTTTTGCTGGGTGCATAGTTCACATAAGCAAGGCCTTTATTTTAAGAATGTGTAATATGAAGTCCCAGCCTTCACACCAGGGAGTGCTGACACTCAGGAGACCCTGGAAGACAGGCAAGTCCCTGACCAGGGCAACAGCGACAGATCGAAACTGTCTCAGTGGTGGTGTGTTAACTCTGGTTCATATTCCTCCTCTGTCGAGGCAAGGTTTGAGAAGCATGTGACTTTCCCGGCACGGAAAGTCCAGTGAATGGCTTTTTGACACCTTAAGTCTAAGAGTAAATGACTTTTTCAGGGATGTGGACCGGATTTATGTCATGTGATTTAGACCAGAATCTCCCAAAAGGCAGAGTCTCATTGAAAGTACGGCTTGCAATGTACATGACCTGATTACTGTTTGGTTTGTATTTGTGGTACCTTTTTCAATTCTAACCACCCCCATCTCTACAGTGGCCCATGAGCACCTGAAGGAACGTGGACTTTTCGGGCTTCCTCCGCCTCCTCCCGGAGCCAACTCGGCTGACTACTATCATCTAATGGCCAGTCACAGAAGCCCGTATGGAGATCTGATCACCGCTGGCTCAACGACCGCTGCCGCCGCCGCCGCCGCTGCCGCTGCCGCCGCCGCCGCAGCTGCTGTTCACCTCCCAGACTACATCAACCCCACAGACAGTGAGTACTGTGTATTTAGGAAGTCTGTTAACCAATCGGTTGCAGCTGACCTTTATATTTTCATTACAAAGTGTTCTATGATGTTACCCCGCAGTGCAAAATATACATACAGTCCTGTTTTAACGGTCCAGGTTCTCGATAACGTTCCATTATGGAACCGCTCCCACTTTCTTTACGGTCTTGTTTATACAATTTCAGGCCGACTGTTCTACACTTTCCACTCTCAGAGCGACTTTAGGTGAATTATACACGTTCAGTGTTCCACGCCGTCGCTGCCAGCGCTCTCTGTAAACACACACAGCACAGGCTGAGCTGCGCTGACATTTATTAGAGTGTTTTCCTCCGGGGAAAGTGTGTGTGTTTAACATAATGAATACCTGCTTTCATCTTGCACTTCCTAAGACACCTTAAAAGGGGTCCAGAGTCTGGTGAGTCACGCAGAGCGAGCCCAGGAGCCGCAGCGTGCCACGACCACCGCGTCATTTGTCAAGGCCTGTTTAATGAAACTAGCCACCAGGGCTCTTCACATGACCTGAAATGGCCATGCTAACCAGGTAGTTGGATGGCTAGACTTTCCTGAGACACCTGGAAGGACCAAAAGAGAGATTTCTACACATTTATTAAGTTTTATAACTCATTTAGTTTGTTCCAAGGGCTTTGTTTCTACTGATTCAGTAAGAAGAGATATAATGGATTATTAGGAAGATGCAGATACTGTGAATTGTCACGTTTCACACAGTATTTAATTGTATAGCAATTTAATCCAATAGCAGTTTGAATATAACTACATATATTAATATTAATACCCATGTTATACATTAATGCATAACCAGTATGCTTTAAGTACAGATAAATACGCTCCTCCACCTCCATGGTGAACTGGGTTTGAGTCCCAGTGGTACCTTTCGAAAGGGTCAGAGGTCTTAAAGTCACGAGTGTTCACCCCTGAGGGAGGGGAAGCCGGTAGTGGGAAATTAGGATGAAAACCCAAGGGAATAAAGTAGATACATATTTCATATCAATAGAAAGTGTGTGTAAATAATTGTATATTAGTAAATGAATGTTTATTTATTTAGTTGCCCTGGTTGGGGTTGCAAAGGATCTGGAACCTATCCCGGAATTCGAATAAGCACGCTATAAAATACAGTAGCTCGCTTCCACTTCTGCTGTGAGCAAACATTTGTTCAACCTCCACCAGAGGCCAAACAGTCGGCTTCCTAAAAACAAACACTGCACTGACAGGGCTTCCCCCTGCTTCTTTTCATATGGGGTGTCGCTCCTTTTCAGCTTTGCTCCCTCCCTTCATCCAGATGCCCTTTACGAAGCATTGATGGGTGATTTACCATTATCCTGCACAATACACTGTTACACCAATACAGCTGAAAACTCTCCTTACAACCTTCAAATCCAGAGCACAGCCTGGTTCGGGGGGTGTGATGTTAAGGCTTTGCCAAAGTGCGCAACATCAGGGTTTGAATTCACAACCTTCTGTCTGTGTCCAGAGGCTTATGGAGGAAAAATCTGAACACAGGTTCCTCACTTGAGCCTGATTGCTGTTCTTCACTATACATCCAAGGCATTTTGTCCTTACCCCTGTCACCTGTGCTTGCTCAGTCAGGACCTAGACCCAGTTTTTTTTTCCTGTCTGTTATTAAAAGTTCAAAATAAACGTTGTTGAATTCTAAATATTCCCCCGGGAAGCGCTAAGTTAAGGTTTAGGTAACCAAGGACCCATGGTTGAGCAAGGCGGCCCAAACCTTTGATGTCTGAATTAAATTTGGCCTTGAGAAAGACATCATCATGTGAAACCTGGCCCATATCAGCGTATCAGCTCCATCCTCACACACCTCCTTTGGTGGGATTGAGGGGGATTTCACAGGGTGTTGGGTGCGTTAGGGTTCGTGGGTTTTAGCAGTCTCTGTTGACATAAATCACCGCCGACGGTGACGGTTGGTGGGGGTAGAGTGGGTGTATCAGGAAGCAGAGAACAAACGATGCCCGGCTCTCCGTTCAGCCATTTATCAAGGGAAGTGGCACATTAATAAACACATCTCCCTTGAGGTGAGGGCATAACAGAGACAAATACGACTGCCAGGGCTGAGCGGGCCCCATCCCACACGCTCTTCCGTCCCTCATTAATGGCATGCAAATACCAGAACAGCCACAAGCCATGGGCTTCTACATGTGGTTAAAGGAATACTCCAGGGCTGAGGCCAAGCCTCCAGAAGTGTGTGTAGGTTCAACAGAAGTGAAAAGCTCAACCCATGTTTCTGTACCGAAAGCAAATTATTTACTCCAAACTCCAAAAATACATCTAAGCTGGCAAGCCATATCATCCAGTATGAATTGATTTCACTATGATTTTATGTTGCTGAATTATTGGCCTTCTCTGTGGTCAGCAGGTTCAGGTCAGGTGACTAATATTTTGATCGTCGTGTTGGGTCATTGTCAGAATATGTTGGGAGACCTGTCCCACAATTGAGTAAAGAGTATTCCAGCCTAAAATAAATACTGCATTTTCATTTGTGTATATGAATAATAAAATACTTTGAATGGAATTTTAATGTAATATCTGCTTTTTTTATTTTCAGCTTCAGGAAATTTTCACATGCCTGTTTTCTCTGCGGGTCAGATTTCAGGACGTTTAGAAAATGTGTCATTAGTGTTAGAGATGGCAGCTGAGGAAACAAAATGATCATGAAAATCATGTAAATGATCATTTAACACAACTGCTTAAGATTCATGTCATTAATTCTCTTTAGCTGATCTTCGAAAAATCAAGTTTGATATGAAATTGTGTTTTAATGGTGTTACTGATGTTACATCAGTGACTAGTCATGATCAACTGAACTATTTTCCCGAACTGTTTTAATGACATTGTGTGATTTCGATTTGAATCTCTTTCTTTTCAGTCAGTCCATCAGACTCTGTGTAAATGTGTTTTTTTTCTTTCTGTGGAGTGCAGCAGAAAGAAAACAGGCTGCAAAGACATTTTCAGAGAATCGTTTCATTGCTGTAACAACCAGAAAGCCCCTTTATTCTGGGAATGACCTCACAGCACTGTTTTTGTGGAGCGCTTTTTATGAATTTGTCAGTCGGAATTAACTGTTCAAATAAACCGAAGTGATCTGTGCTTTCTGAAATTGAACGTTTTCAGGAGAAGAATTTGTGGCATCCAATTAAAAAGGATGCCACTTGCCAAACTGTGTTGTTATTTTTTTCATTTTTTGCTGAATTTCGAAACGAAAAGAACTTACAGCAACTACAACAGTGAACAGACATCAATACATGTTATTTCTACCAAGTTTGGGAAACGTTTGGGAAAGTTACCAGGCACCTCGCCACCCCCCCACCCCCCCACACACACATTGATTTGTTAATAAATCATTAACATTTGCTAAATATAAAACATATTTAAGTATCTACTACGTTTCCTACTACTGCTGTGACCACGTGCCTACAAGGCACCACATAGAGGCACATTTGGTTGTGTGTGAGGGAGGTTAAACCATTCAGGGGATCATCCCCTGGCTCTGCAACAGTGGTGACTGTCATCCCTACAATGGGATAGCATCCTGAACGCGGCACACTTACATATGGGCCCTGTATTCTTTGGGGGACAGATGCCAAAGCCCACAACACCCTGACCAGGGGAAGATAAAAGATAAATGGAGTTCCCTGCTGACATTGTGTTCACTTGTTTACTTAGAAAATTAGGGGTGTCCAGTCTTTTGCAAATTACTATATTCATGACGATTTAATTGTGCACGAATGCCACAGTTTTGTCTTGGAACAAAAAGTGACTAGGAATTTCTAACTGTGTTGCTCTGAATGAACAGAATTCAAACAATGATACAATTCAATTCAGCAGCTGCATTCGGGTCTCTATTGTACGCGTGTGGTGCTATTTGTTTTTGTCTCGTTTTCGGTGTAGTGGCAACAGTGAGAAAATGACTGTTTGTGATAACCATACATACAGTGCAGGTACGGGTAGAAAATTTGGATTTGCCATCTTTCAGATGTCCATATTGTACATGAATTCCTCTGAGTTTCTGAGTATCTATCGGAACCTCTGGGGTTTGGCCCGTCGACATGATTTTGGTCATAGAACGATGCGTCTTTAAGGGGTCTTTATACCGACGCAGAACCATTAAATTACTCTTAAGACTAATGACCTTAACAGCTACAAAAGCTCAAGGATTACTTATTAGCTTTGTACTCTGTGGGGAATGAACAACACGCACACACAACCACAAAGAGGAATGGTTTGTGAAAGCCTGCTTGTGTTGGTACCAGCTGTGATGGAATCATTATGGGCGTCCGGTTGCCAGAGCTTCTTGTTATAACCCCTAATCACACACGCATACTCACACATGGCTTTGCCAGCACCGGCACTAATGCTCAGCACCTGTTGAGCTAACACACAGCTACACAATCATTTTGTCCCGAAGCATCACAAACAAAAAACTACAAACCCCTAGTGAAAACCTCTTCCCTGTAGTGCTATCGAGACTTTACTATGTACTATATTCTGCCAAAAATTAGTCAAGGACCATTATAGGCAAATAAGGATATCTGGCGAAAATAATAAAATATCTCAAAAATTGGAGCTAAAACTAAACCCTGTTTATACACTGCTCACAAAAACGAGGGGATGTTTCACAATGAATGCAAAAACAATCCCATCTGAACGGCTGGACAATCTGATCCTGTCCGTGCCCCATCACTGTCAGTGTGTTCTGGCACTCTTGGGTGACCCTACACCCTACTGAACAGTCAATGTGGGGGCACCCTGGTCTAGTTTGACCTGCTTCTGTTCATCCTTATGAATATATCACCTGCTACTCATTTACTCCAATTGAGTTTGTATCTCATTTGCGTAATCGAACAACTTCAATCTTTGACTTTTCCTTTGCTTTTCTGATGATCTTGTTTAATCAAATAAGATCAAAAGCTTCTTTTCGAATCACTTCATACTCAGGAAAAGTAACGTAAAAGCCTAGGACATTTCATCTGAGTAAAACTCACTTAACAAATCAGTTTTCCTTCTGAAATGTAGTTAAGTAAAAGTAATAATTTTGTCCAAATGATTAGTGATTTTTCCACTGCGTAGTGTTGGCTATATGTTTACATTTTTAATTATTAGAAAAGTATAATATTTGAGCTTTCCATGCTTACGTGTATGTTGGGGTTAGCTGCAGGCTAAATGTGAGCTATTTAAGAATTATTATATTTCAGGATTATAATCGTTTAGGAGACTAAAAGCATGCGGGGTTTGGTTAGCTACAGTTAACTTTTTTTTTAATATTTGTTTTGCTACTAAAAGAGCAGGAAAGATGTGATTTAGGTTACTAAAGTAAGGGTTCAGGGCATAATTAATAGTGTAGCTACAGTACTAATGTTCATTTATTAAAACAAGCGTTTCTTAGAAATAAAATCAACATTACAGATTTCACACACACTGCTTTGTACCGACGTAATAAGAACCTTTCTGATCCCTCTTTGTGTCTACATTCCAAGTAAAATAATTTAGTTGTAAATAAGGTTGTATTCATGTAATAAGTAATACGTAAGTAAATACATTTTCTGCTTCAGAATGAATGGCTACGATGGCTAATACCACACACCAGAGATATGCTAGCAGTTACAGAGCAGTTACAATTAGCATTTAGCACCTTTCCAGTAGAAATACTAGGCACTAATTAATTAGACTGGTGTGTACAAAATGATCAGTCTTTTAATTAAGGAGGTGGCTAATTTTATTGCCCTGCATTACAGCATAGCTCCACAGCAAAGTTTTGCCACTTTCCATGGATTACGATTAGTCATACTGTTTTCTAAACCACATCTGCAACGCTGTGTGATGTGATTAAAGGCTTGCGTGTGGTTTCAGCCAAGTTTGCGTTTTGTCTGCCACTGTATTTGGTTGTGCAACTAATATTAATGTGTAGCTAATATTTGGTAACATTAGATACCAAAACGGCTCGGCTATTCTTTCAGGAATTTTCCTTCACACACAGAAATCTGCACACCTGCTTACTTTTTCAGTTCCGTAAATTGCCCTGGTTAAGGAACTGATAGATGAAAGTTGATTTTTATCGATGTAATTACAGCAAATTGTGCAAAGATTAAGTCAAATCAGAATCAGTTCACTGGAGGTTCAAGCTTTGCCTTAACAAATTGTAGCTAATCAACAGAATTGCTTTAGATATGCACGGCTGTGTGCACGGCTGTGTGTTTCTTTCCCCCCCCCCACCCCTCATCGCGGTCTGCGCTTTGAGCTTTTTCCACTCTTGGACTCGACCTACGATATGGTGTTAGCAAAAAGACAGTCTTCAGTTCTTATTGATAGAGCCGCTCCTCTTTCCATTTGGGGTTGCGTGTCAGAGAGGGAGTGTGCGGGCATCGATCACGGTGTCCCACCTGGCACACAAGCTCTTCACACACTACCCAAAATAGCTCAGAGGTAGGCGGAGTGGGGATATGACACAATACGATCCGCCGCCGCAGCGACTCCGTAGATTTCTCCTCAGCTGGATAGACAGTGAGAATAATATTTCAGTTTCAGACAATCACAGGCCCCCATGGTAAAAGATGCCACGCTTTCAGCTGGCGGCTTGATTTGGGGGTTCATAGTCTGGATCTGAGGAATGGGGGAAGTAAGGAAAATAGGTTAGTGGGAATAAAATGATGAGGGTTGTTGATCATGGGAAGAAATCATGGGCCAAATTTGTTTAGCCAGGAGCGTTAGATGAGCCCCAGACTTCCATGGGGGGCCAAAGGGAGTACAGAACGCACTGTAAGCATGTGATTAATAGGTTCCGTACCCAGTCATAGAAAAGCCTTATTTCTTTCTTGAGTTATTTGAAACTTATATGTTGATGTCAGGCACGATGTGGATTGAGTTAGAAATCACATGATGTGTGTTGTGTGTTGCACAGTGTCACGCTTTCCCAGTCCTCGCCTCACACCCAGGCTGAGCAGGAAGAGGGCTCTGTCTATCTCTCCCCTATCAGATGCCAGTATCGACCTACAGACCATGATCCGCACCTCACCCAACTCTCTGGTCGCCTATATCAACAACTCCCGCTCCAGCTCAGCCGCCAGCAGCTCATATGGGCACCTGTCTGTTGGGGGCATCAGGTAACCCAAGACCTAACCCTTAATTCCCTAACTTTAATCCTGGGTATTAATTATAATCGTGAACCTGAGTGGTTCTTTTACATAAGTAAAGAACTCGTGTACTTCTGCCACCCCTGTGCCTATCCCACCATTCATTTGGAGCCTGGCCATCCCCCTAGCTTATAACTCTGATATTAGTTCACACCTAAGACAATTACATTGTGTATATACACTGCACTGATGCGAAGCGATTTGCTGCTCATAACAGCAGCAAAAATAGTAGCCAGCTCGATATGAAGTGGTCTGATCCCTTCGTTTTACCCTCCTTCCCTCAGCCCATCGTTTCCTTTCCATCACTCCATCAACCCAGTGGCGTACCAGCAGCTGCTCTCCCAGCAGAGAGGTCTGAGTGCTTTCGGACACACGCCTCCCCTCATCCAGCCCTCGCACACTTATTCTTCCAGACAACACACACTCTCCACCTCTGGGCTGACCGCAGGGACGCACAACGATGCCGAGGCCAAGGTACTGCGCTTATTGTCCATACACACTCAGCAATACCACGTTTGTCCTTTCACACCATGGCATTATTACAGCATGCAGTGTTTTTACAACTGGTGTTCAAATAAATATGAAACAAATCCACCGAAACCTACTTAAATGTCGAGAGGCATTTTGGTCAGAACTTGCCTAAAATCCTTATCAGGGAATTTAGATTCTCTAATAAATACATTGGAAAGATTTCAGCTTGCATTTGCACGAATGAATTGGAGAACACGAACGGTAAGATCAGATGTTCTCAGTCTATTACGTCTATTAGTCTATTACGTTATAAAACTCATAGACCCGAAATATAAAATATTGAAAATATTGAAAAATATATGCGCCCGTTATTGTATACATTTCATTTCTTTGTCCCTTTAACCTGAGTCTGACCTGCACCGTCTCCTCGCACATTACACTGTCAGCAGTTTTATGGGAGATGGGAGAGCTCACCGAGACATCCTGTAACATCTGTTTAGCTGAGATCATGTTTAGTATGTGTTTTGAATTCCCCATTCCCACATCTCTGTAGTGGCTTTCGTGTTTGCTCAAAGCGCTTATCATTATAGTGTATCTGTGGCTGTAAACTCCCCCTGCATGACTGAGGTACAGTCTGTAATTCCTAAATACGCACTCATCAACTCCCTCTGCCTCTTACTCAGCCCAGAATACACACACACACACACACACACACACACAAACATATGGTGATGAGATCCAGGCCTTGGGTTAGAGAGATGACGTTTCATAGTACATAACCCTAACCCTGTTGTCTAGTCTTAACTGTAGGGTATTACCATAACCTAGTTTATAACTAACCACAAGCCCAATCCACAAGGCCATAATTCTAACCACTGAACATAACCCTAAACCTGATTAATGATTCTGATCCTTAAGACCAAACCCAAGTGCCGTATCTGAATAATATTGCTCATAAGAATTAGGGGATATTTTTAAATGAAATGAAATATCCCCTGCTTTTTTTGAGCAGTGTATATTATATAAATTCTTTCCGGAGTCGATAACACTGACTCCAATCCATGACTCTTTGACTCTTAAGACTAATTCATAACACTAACCAAAGCCATATCCCTAACTCCAAACCCAAATCTGTAAACTCTGTAGGTAGAACCCCTGTTAAGACAAACACATGACCTTAACTTTTGTCCATAACCAAAGTTGTAGCCCTTTTCCTTAATGTTAACCCTAGTCAAAAGCATAGCCCATCATTCTGACCTTAGACCATAACCATGCCCTATCTGTAGTCCATAACATGAACCCTTTTCTATAACCATAACCTTAATTCAAATCCTCATCCATAACCCCTTATACCAAACCTAGTCAATAATTCTAGCTCTAAAACTTGACCCTAGCTCTTAAAACTAATCCAGAGCCTTAAACTAAATCTATATTGCTAATAACCCTGACCTTAACCTATAACCTCTACCTGAACTAAGCACCATGTTGTACCATTTTCAAGACACTGGACTGGATATTAACTGCTGTAAACTCAGGGTGGCTATGAATGAAGTGATTCATGCCGCTTCATTTTTTGAGCAGTAAGTCAAGAACTTACGTGTTTTTAAAATTGTTTTCAAGTAAAGGCCCAGACGTGGATGGTGTTGTCCAGAAATTTTGATTCCAAGAATATTAAATGGGACAAATGATTCATGCGGATGTTTATTTCACTCTTATATTTGATGATGTAATAACAGTAATAGGTGTAAACTTTATGGATTTCTTTATTGAAGTTATGCATCAGTTCACGCCCCCGTCCACCTCGTTCTGTCTTCAATAGAACCCGAGTGGAGACCCGGCAGTGAGCAGCACCGTAAACCCGTTGCATACCAAAAGATCAAAAGTCAAAACAGAGATGGACGGGTCGAGGCCTCTATCACCTTGCTCTCCGGTAAATATCGTTCTCCTTTAATCTCTCTCTCTCTCTCATCTGTTTTCCTTTGTCCTTTTACAGCGTAACATTGTCTCTGCAGCTTTACAGTAATACAAGACCTTAAAGGCCAATCCCAAGTTGAGCAAGCCTAGGGCGACAGTGGCAAGGAAAAA
>JAUZST010006629.1:0-14708 GCA_034779995.1 Parotocinclus haroldoi
AACAAAGTTGGTAAGCAACAGTAGTTCTTGTTTGTATGTTCGCTATACGTGTAAATCGTACAATAAAGGTTTAATAATATCTATACACAAGTTAATCTCAAGACCAGTCACATACACACGCACACACAAATCAATGCCAATTTAGAGCAATTAATTAACATAACACGCATGTCTTTGGACCGTGGGAGGAAACCGGAGTACCCGAAGTAAACCTACACAGACATGCAGACTCCACACAGAAAGGACCCAGGTCGCTTCACCCTGGGATTGAACCCGGGCAGCGGTGCTACCCAACGAGCCACCATGCCGCCCAATTATCGTTACTAATAAAAACCCAGAAATCATTTTTTGGCACTAGTGCACCCCCCTAATGCAAGATATAATAATGCTTGATGGTTAACTATCCCTACAAACCTTGTAATTACACCGCTGTGTGTAGTTCACAGAATGTAGGGACCTATTTAGAGCACAGCCATGAGTATGGATGCCTCATATCTTATGTCCAAAACACTCACTGTAAAAATATTAACATGTTCATCTTGAGAGCATCATTTCAGATTACATGAGCTTTTATTATGTATCGGAACGCGGGTGGAAACTGGGGTACCCGGAATCTGATGCTGACCGCTGTACCACCGTGCTGCTTACTAGGGTAATGCCAATCCCAATCCCAATCAGTGGTGCACAAATTCTGGGTTGATGAATAATGTTCCTATTCTTAAACATTGCAAGTTCTTGTTCTTCTCCCTGCTCTCATGCTGCATGTATAACTTTATACAGAAAGCATGCTCTCAAAAGTCTCCGTCTTTCCAACCTTTGGACTTTGGACGGGTAACGCAGTTGGATTTGACGTACGCCAAAGAGTATGCCAACACCGGCTGAGAACTTACAGAAAACGGTCATAAATCAAGTCGGTGATCAGGTCGGCAGGCAAACGTCAAGTCGTTTTTTTAGCCAGTTTTCAGCCACATTCTTGTAGCAAATTTAAGAAAAACATGCACTGGTGGAGCAAGGCCATGAATTATCCAACACGAGGTGTGGAACGATTTCCTGTAGCAAAATTGGTCCCACAGTGTCTGTGACTTCCTCTTGAAAACATGAGCCCAGTAAGGTCTCAAGCCGTTGCGGCAGATTTTTAACGATACCCTTGTGAATTTATGATTTTCAAAATGCATTTCAAGCCACGTCCCAACCTGGCAACATCAACATCTGGTGGCAACCACGTGTAATCCTCATGCAGTTCATTAGGCGTTACGAAACCCTGACTTAGAGTATGATAACCATTTTCCTCACATGCTATTACAGTGCATTTGAAACAGACGGCCACTTTTGTCGGTGACGGTTCGACTTCCTGGTGTCCCTCATTATGGCGTAACTGGTTCTCTGAGGAAATGACTGCTTGCGATTGCCGTGGGGGAAAAAAAAAAAAAGAACTAAACAAATGCAAAAATGCGTTGTTTGACGTGGTCGAGGAGTTTATCCAAACTGGACTTGCTGACTTTATAAACTATGGGCCACAAAGTCGTCAGCTGCGCAACTGATGTCAGGGAAAGATTGCATAACGTGCACTCGGGGATGCACAGTGGAGCAGTTGCCAGTTAAATACATCACAGATTAAAGACATTCGTAAGCTCTCCAACTGGCATAATAAAAGAACAAGTGAACAACGTTTCACAGCACTGTCAATAAATTAAGTGATGCGAAAGTATAAGCGCTAGAGCCGACAATAAATAAAGAGTGTTTCGACACACCGGCTCAAAACAATTTGTCTAACCTTTTAAGTATTGTATTACATACTTTGTGTTTTTAAAAGGAAAGCAATTCAACAGACTGGCATAATACAGTGGTGCCTAGAAACTGACCTGTTTTACAGGAGCTGCCTGATTTACGTTGGGGTTACATTCAGACAAATCCATCAGAAGCCGAATATAATATCAGCTGAGGAAATTACTATATGCTGTACCGTTTGTTTGGGTTGCTTAACATTGTTATTGGCATCAGTGGCCATTTCAGTGACACACACAAGGTTATATCACGACCACACACACCCATGTCGATGCCAATTTGGAGTGCTCAAATAACCTAACATGCATGCCTTTGGACATTATGAGGAAACTGAAGTACCCGGAATAAACCCACACAGACAAGGGGAGGACATGCAGACTCGACATAGAATCAGTCCACCCTGTGATTGAACCCAGGACCCTCTTGCTGCGAGGTGGCGGTGAAAATAACCAAGCCACCGCGCTGCCCATATAGGTACCTATATACATTACACACACACACACACACACACACACACACACACACACACACACACACACACACACACATATAGACACACACACACACAAACACACACACGGTTAAGTGCTATACTTGCCTGTCTCAAAGTAGCCAACATTAGCAGAATATTAGAGGATTTAAACTCATTTCTGAGCACTAAAACAGAGAGTTACTGTTGAGCAAACACTGACAATCTTCTTTCATTGCCAGGATTTTCCAAATAACTGTACAAACTGATGTTCTGATATGGTTGTTCTTAGGGGTGGGAGATATAAAATCTATCATCATTACATCAAATCATCAGTGTCACATTATATTTATCTGTGACATCTATGATAATGTGTACGTTATTTTTATACTTTGCAATTCAACACAGCAATCAAACTAATTTCTTTCTCTAAAAATGCTCCACAATAGAGAAACAGCAAAGACAATTTAAGCAAGTAGGGACTTTTTAAACAAACTTGTATATACTGTGCTTAGCAATATAACGATTGGTTTCAAAAAGTACATAGAAACAACATGCTGTAGATGCCCATGCTTAGTATAATACAACAATAATAAACCAAATATGGTTTTGAAGTCCAGCTAAGGCAGACTTTCTGTAGATTAGTGGAAAAAATACCAGATGTTGTTTAATTTTTATTAAATTGTCACAATCCAGTACAATCTAAAATTGTTATATCACTGACCCTAGTTGAAATTTTAGGATCTAACAAAACAAAGTAACGATTAATTACAGTACTGGCTTGTCTTGTGGCTGTAGGTTGTTTTGTGAGTTATAGTAGGTGTGAAAGTGCTGATGTAAAGTGCTGAGCATCTTGACAAAGGCTGTTAGGTTCACCAGGCCAGAATTTCTATGGGTTGCTATATTTGGCATTATAAATCCCTATTTTATATGCATTTATTTGACATAACATTATTAAGATGTGTGAATGGGGACTTGGCTGTTGGATTAACAAATAGACTCTGATATTACATATGTGGAACTCATACCGTCATTATACACACGATACACGGCTTACTCACATTCCTCTACTCCAAAAGCAATGTATCCCACAGTTAGACGGGATTATAAAAGGTTCCATGAACCGGTAATGGGAGTTAAACATTAGGATGTAAATCACAGCTGAGGTTCTTGGATGTGAATATAAATAGGCCAATTAAGGGCAGCCAGAAGTGTGTGTATATGTGTAGTTAGTCAAGAGACGCTGTTTGGCTGACTCAGATCTCAGTGCGAAGCACAGGCAAGGAGAAAGAAATTAAGCTATAAACAATCAGTCTAGTCTGAGTTGAATACGTGAGGTGGGGAGCACAGAGAATGGAGGAAAGAGACAGTGGGAATGGCTGCCCAATTCTGCTAAAACAACGATCAGTCTGGTGAAGGAGAGTCTAGACGATAAAGATATTTGGATATTCATACTCAGGGGGATTTCCTTACACCAATCTCTTCATATATAATACAGATGGAGGCATCCCCATGTTTTCATGACGCTAGGGCTTTAAAGTTATTACCAGAATGAATTTGACTATTGCAAATAAATTTGGCATACTACAATTTTGTGTGGATTTCCCTTTTTCCGAAGTTCAACCCATCCCACACTAGGATACTGCAAATCAAGGTCAGTTGACAAAGCATAGGATAATATATGTTAGTGTGGATACATGTGAGTGTGCATTTTATATTGTAGTCATGAGTTTGCATAGAATAAAGATAGTCATGCCATTATTAACACTAGTACCTGTTTTTGAAAAGTCTCAAAAAATAAAATTCACTTGCTAGGCTTTGATCAAAGTTGCATGTGTAGACAATTGTAGAATCTAACATATTATTTGACCCTGCATAGTGGTATGTGGGAAAGTTTGTCTGCTATGGAAAAGTGGTGCACTGGTCCAATGCGCTTGCTTGTAGAAACATAACCTTATCTGTGATACCAAAAGTCAACATCAGAAGTATGCAGAGATGGAAAAAGTACACAAGTTTACTTTTGCTTAAATTTACTAATAATCTGATCAAAAATACTCAAGTAATGATGAAGTATGTTGAGGTTTGGCGTATATATTTTGCTCTATTAGAAGTATAAAAGCACATGCTTTTAATTGTACATAAAGTAAAAAAAAATAAAACTATTTATTTAAAAATCATTTCTAGCTATTGTTTTTGAAACTATATATGTTTTATTGAGGGTAAAAGGTACAGAATCATGGTGCTGAGGGTTTAAACTCCAACTACATGAACCAAAACCTGTAATAAGGCTAGAGTTCTGATGTTTTAATGCTTTATTACATGTCTGATAAATTTGCCGAAATGAAAAGGAAAACTAAATACATAGATAGAATATATAAATACATAGATTTACAAATGCTATAGTAAAAGTATGTTATGAAAATGTAGTAAGTAAAAATATTTTTTTTCTAATGGAATGTATTAAGTAAAAAACAGTATTAAGTTACAGGAATAATCAAGGCTTGCCACCCTTTCCAAGGTTGCCAACTTGAGCCCTTGCTGCTATATAGTTCCCACACTAAAATAAATAAATGCATAAATTAACAAACAAACTGATGTACATGTAAGATATAAAGCTCTGCTACGTAGAGTGCAAACTGTTTTTAAAGCATGAATGCTATAATTCTAGCTGCTTGCAATACATACTTGGTGACCGTACAAGAGGGGATGCCAGAAAATACTGATTGTCAGTATTCTCAAATATTTGCATAAGCCACATTCTGTGATTTTTTTTTCAAACAGTAAGTGTTTATTAAAAATTGTAGAAACTTGTCATAACTATGTTATAACTTGTTATGAGGTTGTGGTGATTGATAATCAACAGCACATGTAAGGCCATTGTGACATTTAAGAGTTTGGCCGTGAGAAGGAAACAAAAACATATAAACATATAACCAAAAGTTTTTTCTCTCATGGTTTTCAACTTTAGATTTTAGTTACTCAAAAAAGACTTTAGTGTTTTGAGTTGCTCTTCTGCATGTCTACCTACTCAGTGTTTGTACAATCCCTGCTCTATTTGATGGTTAATGTGAGTCTTTCATTTATCTTTATCTTTCATTTACTGGCTCTGCTTTTGGTTCAACTCCATTCTGCCTTTACAGCTGTATATATCTACATATTTTCTTATTTGATGTTTGTTTGTTTTTTCATCTGGAATATCTACAATGTAGGTGCACTTTATGTGTAAACAACTGATGAATATAGGTCATTGAAAATACAATCACCAGGCTGCCATAGTCAAAAACTTGCAGTAATGAAAGACTACAGAATAATTAAGTCAAATTATGCTAGGAAACATTTGGTATGTAGTCAGTAAAGCCCCTTTCATTATCCAGCCTCTGGGAAATTACCCAGCCTCTTTTACCAGTAATGGCCTTGCTATGCATCATTCACAGGTGCATGCAATTAACATGTTAAGAAAGGCAGTACATGCTATGTGGTATGTACAGATCACAAACCCAATGATAATTTAAAATTGATTATGTTTGTAACCACTCGCATTTTGTCTCTACTTACAATTAAATTACAGGAGGGAAGATTTTGAAGGATTTTGCCGTCCACAAAAATGCCTGTTAGTACAAAGTATAATTTAAATAAAATAAAAAGTTAGGTATAGTATAAAATGTGTCTTTCCTTTACTGCTACAATAGTTTTCTGCGAAGGTTGTAACATCATGTTAGACAATAAGATCTAGTTCAGTTTTGTCATTCCAGTATGCCTTGGTGATGTCTGTCAGAGCTCAGGCCAAAGCTCTTGCAAGCCAGCCAAAATATACATCAAAGTTGGCAAACCAGTTTTTAATGGACATTTTGTTTTACGAGGACAGAACAGAAAATTGACCAACTGCCTTGTTGGGGAGATTGAGGGCCACTGAAGTTCTCAGCACTATGGACCTGTTCGCAGTTAGTGTAATATAACAGAAGGGGCTACTTAGAGAACTATTATGAGTACATATGAGAATTTTGAGTAGTATGAGTATTATGAGAACATCATTTTGAATGTTTATTTTCTTATTTTAATATTCCCATGTCTAAGTACCTTCTTTGCACACCTTATTTGGCTTCGGGCTGGACTTTACATTATATCAGCAGGATCAGGCTCCAGCTGCTATGTGTCACCTTTACTAAATGTGGTTTTACCTCTGTCTATGATGAAAAGGAAGCTCCTGTAATACAGTTAAACATAACTGAGACAGTGAGACCACCCACACTGATAATTTGTGAAGCAGCTGCATAGAGCTGCAAACCATGGGCCACACAGCGCAGACTGGGAATCTGATGTATGAGAGTGGAAGGTGCTGTGAGGAGCAGGCTAGGAATGCCACAGGGTAATCTTTACATCTGTTTTATGGCGAAAATAATATGCAGCACCAGAACGACTTGTCTGTGAATAATATTTTTTTCCATGTTGGTAACACTCATTGAAGAGTAGATGTACAAGACCTTCATAACCGTTATTTTAAAACTCGTGAAATGACTGAAGCTTTTTGTAGTACCAGACATAAATACAGCTGTAGTGTCCATTCGTGACATATTGGATGAGACTGTAAAAAGAGAGCATAGAAGTCTCTCACTCAGCCATATACAGGGCTCACAGCTCCCCCACCCCTTTATCATTTTCACATTGTGTATTTATTGCATATTTGTATTGTAAATTTAAAATACAACCCCAATTCCAATGAAGTTACAACGTTCTGTAAAACATAAATAAAAACAGAATACGATGATCTTTTTACAACCTATATTTAATTGAATACACAACAAAGACAAAATATTTAATGTTCAAACTAATAAACTTTATTGTTTTGGCATGTTACATCACATTACATCACCTTTTCTCTTAACAATACTTAATAAGCTTTATAATGCGCCACATTTTCAATGGGAAACAGGTCTGGACTGCAGGCAGGCCAATCTAGTACCCGTACTCTTTTACTATGAACCCACACTCGTAATATGGGCAGAATGTGGCTTGGCATTGTCTTGCTGAAATAATCATGGATGTACCTAAAAAGGATTAGGTATTGGATGGCTGCTTGGATGGCAGAATAAATTGCTCCAAAACCTGTATGTACCTTTCAGCATTAATGGTGCCTTCACAGATGTGCGAGCTACCCATGCCATGGGTACTAACACACCCCCATATCATCAGAGATGCTGGCTTTGTAACTTTATGTTGATAACAACCCGGACAGTTCTTTTCGTCTTGATTTCTAATAATTTCTAAAAACAAAACTGAAATTGAATTAAAATGTTGACTCAGACCACAGGACACTTTGTATCAGTCCATGTCAGAGAAGCTCGGTCTAAGAGAAGTTGGTGCCGTTTTGCAATTTTGTTGATATATGGCTTTCTCTTTGCATGGTAGAGTTTTAACTTGCACTTATAGATGGAGCAACTAACTGTTTTAACTGATAATGGTTGTTTGAAGTGGTCTTGAGCCCATATGGTAATACCCATTACAGAATGATGACGTTTTTAATGCAGTGCCGCCTCATGGGTCAATGCAATGTTGGCTGCTTACTAGCAGAGATTTCTCCAGATTCTCTAAATTTTTTGATTATATTATGGACTGTAGATAAAGAAATTCCTAAATTACTTGCAATTTGCATGATAAGAAATGTTGTTCTTAAATTGTTGGCCCATGTGGTTGTTCACAAAATGGTGAACCTCACCCCATCCTTTCTTGTGAATGACTGATCCTTTCAGGGATGCTCTCTTTATATATCAACTTTCCCAGTCTTTTGTTGCCTCTGTCCAAATGTTTTGGAACGAGCATCATATTGATGAGCAAATAGTTAAAAAAAAAAAAAAGTTCATCTGTTTGTACATTAAATATTTTGTCGTTGTAGTGTATTCAAATGAATATGGGTTGAAAGTGCAAATCATTGCATTCTTTTTTTATTTATGTTTTACACAACGTCCCATCTTCATTGGAATTGTTGTTGTACACTTAACTGGGGCTCTGGCAAAAGCAGGCACTTTTGGCACAAAGGTTAATCAAACAAATCTGCTAGAATAATTATCATTATCACTATCATAATTATTCATCAGTATATGATTATTTATCATCAGTTGCTGTTAATCTAAATGTTGGATCACCTTTAAGTACACTCAGTCTTAACTGAAAATAGCAACACAATCAGAAATAAGCGAGACCCTCTGTTACAGATTAAATAGTGTACCCCCCCCAAAAAAAAATACATTTACAAAATGCAAATATCTGCACAGTGTTTCAAGTGTCCAACATAATTTTTTATACTACTAATATACTACTACTACTACTACTACTAATAATAATAATAATAATAATAATAATAATAATAATAACAATAAAAATAATAACAACATACAAATAAAAAAATGGTTCTGAAGTCTGTCTAAACAATAAATCACTATTAGCAGGAAAACAATATGACATATTTGTTTTCAATCATGTCTCTGCATTTTGTGTGCATCAGAGGAATTGTGGCACTATATTTGTGATTTAATGGCTTCATTGGCTTGCTGCACTCATATACTCTTTTAGGTACCTTCTTGTTAGAACACTCAACAGTGACTGACTTTGTATTTTTAGCAAAGAACAGTTTGCACTAATGTTGTCACATAATTATAACTGCTAAAATAGCTTGTTTTAGAAGTGCCTAATTAAGTGTATTTAAAATTAATACAAAATCTGCAGTAGTGGTGATGGTCAGTCAATGGAAAATGTAAACATGATAGGCAGTTGCCTAGTAAAAGTTACACTATGGGGTCATCAACAATAACTAAGTATAAGACCATTCACTAGGTGGTTAAGAGTTTATGAGTTAATGAGTCTAAAATTACCAAACCGAGTGTTGGGTCTCACAAGCAAAATAAACAAATATAGATAAATGTTTACCAGGTGTGGTAGTTATACATCTCTAAAGTTGTTTATTTAGGACAATACAAATAGTTTTTGCCCTCCTGTTCTTTGTAGGTTGTTGCAGTGACCTGCTGGAAAATGAAGTTTCTGAAACTGCTTTTGCTGTTCTGCATTCTTTCTCTGTGCATAGAAGTTGGATCTGCAAAAGATAAATCAGCCAAAAAAGGCAAGAAGAAAGGCAAACAGGTCTACTGCCCATCGTAAGTCAATCAGCACTGTAGTATCTTTGTCATTCTCACACAATGCTGTTACAGTATGAGACTGAACTCACTTTTATATAAACCCTACCCATGTTTATCTGGATGTCTGGTTAGCCTCTTTAGCCACAGACCACAATCAGATAAGTTTTGAAGGAAATTTCTTATATCAAATGTCAGTGTTAAGGTGGTGGGTGTGGTGGTTCAAGTGGTTAGAAATACAGATCACATCCGCTGTGGTTCTTCCTAAGGGGAGCAGCTGGAGAAAAACAAAATTACAAAGTTAGGGTGTAGGGTCAATTTCCGGGCTTGCAAGGTTTGTTAAGCCTAATAAATGACAAATTATATCAGATGACAGACTGATAAAGTGTAATATATTGGAGTAGTAGTGCTACGCTCAATATATATCCCTGCCAGCGCCCAATGAAATCCAGATGACAATCCATACCCTCTACTGTGACTCTGATCAGGATAATTGGATGAAAAATTGGTGTTTCGCTTTTTATAATGTATGCACAATACTATAAGGAACTCAAGTTTAATATATCACTTGTGGTATTAAACTATGTTTGTGAGCAGCTCACATACACTGTAATGTATTTTGTAGCTGTGCCTCTGTATCTCTGTCCCTCTACATAATTTTCACACAAATATGTTAGATGCTATGTGTAGAATAATTATCAGCTCAATGAATTAGCTCAATACAAATAAAATGAATATGCAATTAAAAGAAAAGAAAACAACGACTTCTCAATATCCTCATATATTCTTGTGTACGGAATTGTTTAAGGTGTAAAACTTTATACAATGGTAAAGTTAATGCACTGTGAAAAAGCTGTTTCTTAATAGCCCATGTGATAGTAATTTGTGACTCCTTGCACTGTTTACCTGTTGTCAGAGAGCATTTCATAGGAGATTTAAGAACAGCTGATGTCTTTCTGTATCCTACACATTCAAAAGCCTAAATATCAAGCAATGTTGTAAGTTGACTTAATTTGTCCAGACCCTAATTTTTGTCCATCATATCAGCTGATGTGAACATACTGCTTCTTCATACTGTTCTAAAAGTAGGCCTATGGGTTTATATATGGGTCCTAATATAAAGGTTTCAAATACACTGCTTACATAAATTAGGTGACATATCAAAATGACTATGAAGCAATAAAAAAGAAGCATTTGACTTTTTTAAATTAAACAAGATAATCAGAAAAGCAAATTATAAAGTTGTTGGGTTGCTTAAATGACATGCAAACTTAGTTATCATGATTAAGTAGTGGACTATTCATGGGGGTGAACAGAAGCATCTCAGACTGGACGAAAGTTCCCCACATAGACTGTTCAGTAGAGTGTATAGTCACTGCCGAACACACTGACCGGAATGGGGGCATGGATCAGAATATTCAGTAGTTGTCATGGGACCCTTTGCGACTCTTGCTCCAGGGCAAATTTCAGCTCAAGTGTGATGGCAGGCATTGGACAGTTTGCAGTTGGATTCGGAGCTGATCAACATGAAGGTCAGTCCATGTGTTCAGTTCCTACCTTCTGAAGTATCTTTTGTTGATGAGATACCCACAGTGGAGCTCGGTACGACCACCAATGCTGATGCCAGCCCAAACCATAATTTCACCACCACTGAAGGAGTCCTTTTCTCACATGAATCATGGATTCTCCCGTTTCTGTTCCTTGTTCATGCCAGACCAGGACACGATGATTGTGCAAACTAAGGCTGCAACCTGAACAATGACTCCTCAGAGAAGAGGACAGTTGACCATATATCACGGGTCCAATAACAATGCTATATGGGTTCTATGGGTTATACGGTGTTCAGCAGATAACAGAATGCATACCATTGGTCTCTGGCCATGCAGTCATATGATGGAGCAGATTTAATACGGTCTGGGTGCATATCCATCGTCCAGTGGCAGCAAGAAACTGTCCCCACAACTGCTTTCTCTTGCCACTGTTGTCCGTGCTCTCCAAGCTTTGCATTCAGACAAATCATGTTGCAGAGGCAGTACAAGGGCTGGGAAATTACAGGATGTGCACTTTCAAGGTCAGGGAACGTTCAGATACTTCAACACTTTCAGATTTTTATATAATGCATTTTTACCAATTAAATTATTGAAGCAAAGTTGTTTTTGCATTTTATTTACATTATATAACAACTTTCTTTGCTTTACTGTTTGCTTTTCTGATGTTTAATACAACTGATCAAATGCTTCTAATTCTTTGTATTACGTTTAAAATGAATAATTAATTGAACGATCCCCCATTTTTTTGTAACTATTATTAAAATTGTTTCCTCCTATAGAAAAGACTTGAGGTACTATTTTCAAAACATGCACCAAGTCCTGTTATGTATCTATGTATGTAATTTTGGGCAAATTAAATGTGCTTATACCAAGGCTTTTACAGAATGTGCTAAGCTTTCACTTTAGAGAAATCTAATATTTTGTGTGTTCATGTGCGTATCTTTTGTAATTCAGACAGCTTTCATCAGAAGACCTTGCACGAGTTCCTGCGAACTCCACAAGTAACATCCTAAACCGACTCCTGATCAGCTATGATCCACGAATTCGGCCTAACTTCAAGGGTGTGTACCTCAATTTAAAGATGTTTTCATAAAGTGGTATGGTTATAACTAAAACGTATATCAATCAGTAGTTTGTTGCTGAAGTTGATGCAATATTTAATTTTGAAATATCCCCCAATCTTTGTGAGCATATAAACACTCGTCATGTTTGGAGGAAAACGAAGGAGTACAACCTCAAGAATACCATCCCAACCGTCATGGGGGTGCTTTACTGCAAAGGGGACAAGATGACTACTTTGTACTCCTCACCTTGCTGCTTCGACACACACTTGACACTGTCTGAGTCAAATAAATTCACCTTGGTCTCATCAGATCACAGGACATGGTTCCAGTAATCTATGTCCTTACTCTGCTTGTCTTCAGCGAAGACCCTGTTTGCAGGCTTTCTAGTGCATCATCTTTAAAAGAAGTTTCCTTCTGGGATGACAGCCATGCAAACCAATTTGATACATTCTGCGGCATAGCTCTTTTAAACCACTGTATTGTCTTGGCCATGGTGTTGCAGCTTACTTTTAGCATGTTGGCTTCTTAAAATCACAATACTTTAATGATTTCTCCACTTACCTGGATCTACATGATTGAAGACTTTCTGGAACTGGGCACAGAAATGATCATAGTTGTATCACGTATTGTATTCACGCTATAACATTCTGGTTCTAGAGCAGTAGCCCATTTCAGAGCCTTTCCTGTGAATAGGCTGATCATGTATGCAATTTTCTGACAATAGACGAGGTTATCATGATCAACAAAGTATACAGTATACTGGAGAAGGAAGCCCTAACCTGCTTCTAGGTTTCTGTCATGTCGTTTTAGGCATGAGATGGAAGAATGAGGCCTTGGGAGATGCACAGGTGCTAGTGGTGGTGTTAGAGGCTTTAGTTGTCACAACTGCTCAAATACTAAGTGATCAATCTATGATGTTCACAAACCAGTCGGCCATGGTGGAAACATACGTCCGTGAACACGGGTGTACCGACTGCCTCGATGTTTGATGAAATATTCTGTTATGTCAGGCATGTAAATATGCACAAGCCAGGTGTATGACGCATCGCAGGTGTTCCAGGCAAACAGGGAAAAATTGGCAAGCAATCTCATAAATGAAAAACAGGTAGGGTCCAGTCGGTCAGTTCTTGTAGTTATTGTGTTGGATGTGTGATTAACATTTTTTAAGACACCTAATAAATACCTTACTAACAAGGGCAAAAAATGTTATGGCCTCTTGACTGGGTTAGACCATTACTGAAACATCAAGGCTGACACTTCTGGATAAAAGGAGTTGGGTAGTTCCTGCCCAGAGTGGTCTGAGGAGGAAAAAGCAGAATTCAGCAGTAATGTGTTTGATCTCCCAATACTCATTAATGCATGAGGGCAACACAGGCTATCGTGTTTAATGAGTTTTGTGGCACATTTGAATTGAAATTGAAATGTAAATTAAATGTAAATTAAAATTTTAATGCTGGTTATGAGAGGAATGTGACACTACACATAGTGCCTTGGTCCCTGCTGAGTATGAGACTGAGTAACTGCAGACTCGTTACCTAAACGTCATCGTCCAGGTGGTTATGATGTATTAGTTCATCAGTGTAAACATTGCACATTGTTAATTTAGCTTCCAAAATGACTTGCAGGTCATTTAAGGTTGGGGAACGATCCAGAACCTTAGCTACTATTTCATAGTCATTATTTATCAGTATTGACTTGAACAATATGGGCAGTATTTTCATACTGCACTATACATAAAATAGGGTAATCCTTAGCTTTAGCATAGGAATGGGACACAGTCAAACAGGAGCAGCTCATTAAATCCCTATTAGCCGTGTAGTATATATTTCCCTTGGCAGCATCTCAGACTTTAATGAAGGAGGCAGTAAAACAGCTCCTGCACTCTCTGGAACAGCCATGGCATTCCCTACTATTAAATGTGCATGTGCACTGGATCGACCTTGATGTGGTCACAGTGTTTAGAGCTAAGCATATGACTGAAAGTTATTACATGACTGAATGTTATTACTCACCCATCTGCTCCATATATCAGTGTAAGATTAAAGCTCCTGGCAGCCATCAGAGTCAATGGTGTAATCTTAGAAACAGGAAGAAAACCATAACCACTAGAGTGTTTTTACTCTATAATACCAGGCTTCCTGGGTTTTATGATATATACAACATATACAGTAAAGACTGAAAAAGTTTACGTCATTCTTTTTGTCTTCTTCTTTTTAAATCAAGTACTCCATGGTCTGTATTGGCTGGAAACGGTAGGGGAATTCTGGATAATAATGCATTTTAATCACTGAACATACCACAGTTCTGTGCAAAAGTTTAAAGCTTGTTTTAGCAATGGTATATATAGCATATATTTTCATGATATTTTATATTATAATATAAATATGATTTTATTTGATTTCTTAAGCTCTTTATTAGAAAACAACCAAAAACAGGTAATTTGCATGTAGTATTAAAAAAAAATTACAATAAAAACAGCTTCTACAGGCTACTGTGGCAAGTATTTAGTCTGACCTTCCTTTACAGTTCAGCAATGGCAGCATCTGGCAACTTTACCGGGATACCATACTGCTGCCAAGGAAACAGAGTGAAAAGGCTAATATATTCTAAAGCACCCAAAGATTAAAATTAAGATCAGTATAAAAAGATCAGTATAAAAGTGTATTATTACAAATTCAAGTCTGACATCCTCAACAATCCTCCAATCCTCAACAAT
>JAUZST010006630.1:0-14707 GCA_034779995.1 Parotocinclus haroldoi
TCCACATAGAAAGGACCCAGGCCGCTCCACCCTGGGATTGAACCCGGGACCTTCTTGCTGTGAGGCAGCGGTGCTACCCATCGAGCCAACATGCTGCCGCTATTCGATAAATTCTTCTTATTAAATGTGAAACATAATACTAACGATTCCAGATTTTGCAGACATGCTACAGTGAGTGAAAATGCATATTGAGATCTTAACATCAAAAGATGTTCCCTGTTGAGTGCAGCTTTTTAATAAAACTTTGATTTGGGGAAGTACAGAAAGAAATGATTTGTTTTGAATGGATTTTTGCTATTCCATAATGACAGAAAAAAACTTTACAGTTGATAATAGCTCAGGCAGGCACACTGAACTCGGCTGGCCTCTATAACAATTTTTCAGTCCAACTTACCCCAAGACGAAAGAGCAGCACAGTGGCTCGCACCGCTGCCTCACAGCAAGAAGGTTCCGGGTTCAATTCCAGAGTGGAGTGGCTGGGCTCCTCCCCGTGTCTGCGTAGGTTTACTCCAGGTACTCCAGTTTCCAGTCTTGAAATTAACTTGTGTATGAATGTAACTTATGTGTGTGTCGCTAAGATGGCCACTAATGCCGAAAGCCATTAAAGAAGCCAAATAAACCAAAAAAAAACCCCAAGACAAATGAGTTAGAGACTGAGATCGCTCATTTATGATCTGCAACTGTATAGCAACACTACTTTTCAGTGAAAGTGTTAGTGTTAGTGTCTACAGTTATGTATAACTACATTTTTTTTCTGTCAAACCCACCATGAGTGTTTAATGCCAAAAACTGTTTTATTGACATATGTTTCAGTAATATTGTAGCACAATGAGGGCTTATCTGACCAATAGATTGTTGGCATTTATGAGCTGACAAACTGTAGCTTTGGAAAGAGCCTTCTGCAAATCTATAAACATCTGAGAAATGATTCCCCCACTAACCACCTGCCACATGGTGCATGTCAACACAGAGTGGCAATGATTGTGAAGCTGAATATAAAACAGGTACCGTTACTTTAAAAATAACATTGCAATAATCAGGAGGCTTGTCTACTCAGCACCCATTGTAGCCCCACTACAGATGATGACTTTGGTAAGTAGGGAGAGTGAAACGGACTGGAGACAGGAGACATCAGTAAGTGCAAGTGATAAGATTATTCACCTCAACCACTTCAGAGGGCAAAGGCTCTTGAGTGGAAAGAGAAAACCTCCAGAAGACAGACACATGGGAAATGTCAAACTGAGTCTCGTTCCTCTATCAGACATGGGATTGTCAAACAGAAAGGGGTCTTTACAAACTTCAGTACAGTTGGTACAGAGGAGTGTGAGGAAGGTTGAGCAAGTCAATCAACGTTTGCGATGGGATACATTGTGCTTGCTTGCTTTGGTTTTGATTTCATGTTGTGTGTGTCCAGTTGGAGTCCAATGACCCTCAACAAGGCATCTGGTTATAGGAGTGCATGGCTTAACACCGTAATGGAGCAGAGATCCATAAGACTCCTCGGATCTGAATTATCTGTAGGGGGTAGTGGAGGTTGAAGGAGTAAAAAACATGCCACATAATATCAGTATAATATAAACTGCTCAATTGGGGGATATTTCATTCATATTTGTGAGCAGTACATGTCCAGGAGAAGTCAAAGCCCAGGCTTTTACACATTGAAGGATCCCCAAGTGGAAACCATCTTTAGCCCCGAATTATATATAACAGTCACTTTTACTTCACACACCTTAAACTGCCTACCCTTTATTTCTGGTCCAAAAATCTTTTTTTTTTTATTTGAATGCTACATGTAACTAGCAGGTCAAACGTCTGCTGCAAACAAGAGGAAAGAACACAGTCCTGTCTAATGCTAAAGCCATTGTAATCTAATGAGATGAATATATGCTGATGTGACAGTGGAATCTGATGTAGGTGATCCGATCAGTCCTCTATGAGAGGAAGCAGTGGGTGTTCTGATGGCATGATATGCGATTATGAATATTAATTATTGAAGTGAAGAGCAGAGCAGAGAAATATGAACCAGGAGAGAGACAGCACTTCTCTCTGACCACTTACTCTTCCTCCCTCTCTCTCTCTCTCTCTCTCCCTCACTCTCTAATTCATTGCCACTCACTCTTTCTCTGTGAGTGCTGCTTGAGACCATTGAACAAACCTTCAAAGCTTTAAGAGAGTAAAACTCCCCCCAACTGGGCCATGTCATGTACCTTGCCCCATTGACCCCTAATTAGACTGCATTTAATGCAATTCTAATAGTGTAAAGTAGACTTTGTTCACATTGTCTTTTTAATAAAGCATATGGGGGACTCTCATGAGCTGACTCATCACTATAGCTTTTAACCTGAGGTACATTTACAACAGCAAAAGACTACACAGTACTTCTATTGACACAATTATACGGTTTTCTATCTTGCCACCCAACTAGCATCCTGTAGGCAGAATCCCATGTGCACTGATGAAGGATTAGAGGATGTCTAAGACAAACTGTGCAACAACAGATGAGCTGCTGTCTTCGACTTTACATCTACAATGTGGATCAATATGGTAGATTAGTCTAACAGAGTGCGCTGTGAGTGAACACAGTGTGTTCAAATGAGTGTTTAAATGTGTAAAAGTTAAGGGATTTGCTCTACGTTTACCTCTAAATCTCAGCAAGTGTCCCTTTTGGAGAAAAATTAAGCATGCAATTTTACATCATGTGGGTCTGCACCTATCCCTTGAGAATATAGTGGAACATTTGAATAGCGACCATTTGATTTTTTGTTTTGTTTTATTTTTTTTTTGCCACCAAATTTGAACAAAATGTTTGAATTTATCCATAGGCACCCTAAATAAAAACACTCAATAATGTGATCTTCCAAAGACAATGGTACATAGGACAAAGGAAGCCAGTCCAGTCGATAGCAATAATGCACTGATATGGTAAATCGCCTTAATACTCTAAAGAACAACAACTAGGGCACAATTATAGGCATATTGTGTATATGATTTTATTTTATTGTTATATTATTATATTATGTCTACTACGTCTACGGGTGAGATTTTACACACTCCCTCAGTCTCGGCTCTGTTATCCCAGTAATAAGACACGCCAAAACTCTTAATAAACTCTTAATACTAAACAAAATTGTTATAAAGTTTGATTTTATATTCACATTTAATTAAAGTAATTAAATTGACTTTATGCATTCCAAGGTTCCACATTGCAGAACACAGGTCTAAGCGTGTCGTGAATGTAATGCGATCTCAGGATCTGTGAATTAAGGAAATTAGTGAAATATTAGTGAAATAATGCAAAGTCAAAATAACTAGCAATACTGTGTTTTCAATGTTTGTATGCATTGGCAAGGAAATAAAGAAGTAAAATCAAGATCATTTACATCGTCTGTTTTTCCCAACGCATGTTCAAGGTACAGAATCTGTACAGATAAACTGATCTTGTGCTCTGGTGATTGTAGTCTAGATTGCATGTTGTCACATGAATCAGGATTAGTGGGAAATGGGGTGGAAAATTCTGGAGAAAGAGAAATAAACTTGTAGACAATTCCTGACAGAAAGACACAAATACAGTGGAGAGACACGGGTAGACTGTAATGAGGGTCAGAGAAATAATTTACACAAGTGGGAGGTCATGTGTATCCTGACCCAGAGTAAGGATGCGGCATTCAGAGATGGGGAAAATGAGCAAAAACATTACTATAAATTATAAAGTTAAGCCATCAAATGGACTGCTTAAGTAAGAGTACGGAAACTATGCAATAGAAAGTAACAACGTACCACACAAGATCAAACTGAACATTTTAAACTTCAGGCAATGTGGCTTGGGGATTTTGGTGTGAGACCAAAACTATTCAGTGTAATTACATTTCCATAAAACTGATTCGAAGGCAAATAAGCCTTATCATCATCCAATCAGTTGCTTTTGGAAGAGGTTCAAAGGTGATCAGGGTTTTTCTGTAGCTGCCCAAAGACTCTAAGAACAGTCTTCTGCTTTGCATAAAGGAAGCAGCCTTAAAATACATCTTTAAAAACCTATTTATCCTCTAAGTGTTTGAGTCCTTTTAAAAGATCGTGTCATCTGTTCTGCCTTGCTTTATTCCATCAGTAGCTCTTTTAGTTGCTTTATATGTTTTATGTATTTGTTGAATTTATTGTGCAACAGGTATTTGTTAATTGATTTCATTGTGCAGTAATTTGACTGGCAATTGTTTTCTTTTAAATGTGCTATAGAAATAAAGGTAACTTGACAGTGGTTAATGCTCACACTTACTGGGGTTGAGTTTGTTTACGGTATGGTTACAATGTATGAAACATTAATAGTAGAGCTGTACTAAACAGTCTGGGTTCTGCCTGCTTTTTGTGCCCTCGGTGGAGTCTCTAATGCCTCTAATGACTCATTATATAATCAATTTTGTTTTATAATTTGAATTATTTTATAATTTTTCTACTACTAATTTAACTTTTAGTAATAATTTGTTATTTATTTTTTAAGTAATTTTCCAATGATTTAATATACAGTTAGTACAGTAATTATACAGTGAGTCTTGGTTCCTCCCAAGGTTTCTTCGTACCATTTTAGGGAGTTTTTCCTTGCCACTGTCACTCTAGGCTTGCTCAACTTGGGATTGGCCTTTTAGATAATGTATTAATGTAAGGCTGCTTTGAGACAATGTTATGTTGTAAAAAGCGCTATATAAATAGAATTGAATTGAATTGTTTATAGACTCTGTGCTCTTAACATCCCTGTTTTCTCTCCTAGATGTTTTTCAGCATCAGTTCCAGATTAGAATAGATTAGAGGATAAAGAAAGAAAAAGAAATTGTTAGACCTTAGTGAAAGTGAGAACAGAGCACAGAGAAAGACATAGTACAAAAGGAAAAGAGAGCAGAGGGAACGTGCCAGAATCAGGACAACCTTATAAGGTATGTTTGAAATTGAAGTAAAAACTGTTAAAACCACTAATATTAAACATGATAGTGTTGTATAGCCTAATAAAGGGACGGCATAGGCTAATATACTGCTCACAAAAATTAGAAATGAAAGAATGAGACATCCCCTAATTTTGTGATCAGTGTAATAGAGAAGATTTCACAAATACAACTTACTTAATGTGAATGATGTTAGTCTACCTAGGAATGGTTATATAAAGAACTATTTATCTGATTTCAAATTACACTGCTCACAAAAGTTAAAGGATAATTTGATTAGGGGATATTTAAATTATCCCCCAATTTTTGCTTCCTGTGTTAGACAATACGTTGTTAGACAGAGGAATGTCAAAGGCTGAAGGAGGTTAGAGCAAGAGACTAAACTAAAGTCCCTGTTGAAGAAGAAAAAGTGGATAAAAAGAAAATAAAAAAAACATCACTAAACTAAGAAATACGCTGTCATTAAAGGATGTAGAAAAATCAGTTCATGCTTTTATTAGCTCTGGGCTGGATTTACTTAAACCACAATAGTACATGTATATTTTGGCAAAGAGAGAATAGAGATATAATGCTTAAATAAACTCCAGTTAGTCCAGAATGCAGCTTGACTTCTGACTAGATAAAGAAAGTTTCATATTAGATCATATTACCTGTTTTATCCTTGCTTCATTGACTGGCAGAATTTCACATTGGATATAAAGCACTGCTACGAACACATAGCCAGGGGTAGGATGGAACAAAACAAATTAATTAGACATGTTAACGAACATGTTAGTGACATAATGAATGTCACTTGTAATCATTTTTTTTTGTAAAAACGTTGCGACTAGTCTCAATGTAACTGTGTAATTGTGTATTGATGTAACCATGTGCCGTTGACCATTGACAACAAATGCCCTAAATGGTCCCTCCCTGCTCCTCATCCCTTTTGATCTACCACATTTAATTAATATCGGTATCACATGATTAATATCGGTAACCAGAGTAATGAAAACAACTACATGTGAAAGAGCTTTTTCCTCCAGCTGCTTCAAGCTATTAAATAGTGATTTATCAATGTGCAGGAATCTCGTTTAGATAGAGGTGCAGACCTGGGAGTCCTCGAGCAAAGAGAGTTTGGTAACCATGACACACCTTAATCTCTTGTATTCGTTTGCTGCTTTGAATCAAATGCTACTGTTTATTAGTTAGTCTTGCTGTCTCCAAATCTACAATAATACAGAACTTTTGATTAAGAAAACAAACAAAATATGATGTGGCCAGCTGTGTCCAAACTTTTAAATTAGACTGCAGAACACCTACAGCATCAGATTGTGACAATGAGGGGATGGCTGAAAGGATAGCCTACAGTGAAACAGAGTAAAATAAAATAGGTTTGTGACTTCCTCATCAGCCTCTATGTTTATAGGAAGTCATATGAGTGAGCAAATGAAAGATAGAAGGTAAGAGAGAGACACAGCGAGAGAGAGAGAGAGAGAGAGAGAGAGAGAGAGAGAGAGAGAGAGAGAGAGAGAGAGAGAGGGAGAAAGAGAAATGTCTGTAAACCCAATATCCTCTGTGGTCCCAGGGGCAGGGAGTGCATGACCAGTGCAGGAAGAGAGGCTGCATTATCCACATCAAAGCCCTGAATTATCAGCCATAATCAATGTCTTCCCATTACTAAGCCTGCTCACCTCTCATACACTGCACTCTCATAGCATTGCAGAGAGGGGGGAGGGAGAGGGAGAGAGAGAGTTTGACTAAGCAAACTCAACCCCAGTAATGGTTCGTGCATCAGAATAGAGAGAATTAGAAGTAGAGAATTATATTAATGGGTGGGGATTGCATGAGGCCTGAACTGACAGCTGAGCAACTCAGACATAAGATTATTCTTTATGATTGCCCAATAATAGGTCAGTTTCATTACAGATGACATTTTCTCTCTTTTAGCCTAGTGCACGCATTCAAAGTCCATAAAAGTGACTGATTCTAATATACTGCTCACAAATATTACCAATGAAATATCCCCTCATTTTTGTGAGCAGTGTAGGTGGACCTCCACTGGTCTAAAACTGCTACCATCAGGGTTTAATGTCTGCATTACGATCATTACAGGATGTTGACCGAAATGGACGCCAACCGGACATTTATTTTAAATAACAATATTGACTAGATCTGTATTTCCTGAATGAACTACAACAGAGCTTGATATGTGGCAAGTAGAAAGAATGTAGGTTTGTGTCCCAGTAATGTATTGTAACATCCTTTCTACTTGGCCCCATGCGGGTTTGTGTCCCAATACTTTTGGCTATGTGCGGGTTTGCGTTTTCTATGTGTGTGGTGAGCCCATGTGTGTAATGTGTCTGTCTGTCTGAGTGTGTGTTTGTAGCATAAAATGTAACGTATGATTACATTACATTACATTACATTAAATGTAATTTAATAAAATAAGAATGTGGAATGAGTTCTCACTCCTGTATTACTATTTGGTTAACCCTTTTAATGACCATAGCTAACCGTTACATGCTGCACTATGCTTGTACACTATGTGCCACAAATATACCCAACAACAGACTCTCTATCGTTCTGAGCTGTTCCTGAAAACGCCCGTACTGCAGTATGGCGATATTGGCATCAGAGGCCCTGTTGCCCCTCCCGCCATCGCCAGATGCTATGCCACAGAGGATGCTTCGCTAAACTGCTAAAGGCCATATGCAGTATCAGCACCAACACTCCCATCTTCGAACTATTACACTTTATGCACATATTCCAGTTTGCTTACTGCTTGACAGATGAACGATAATCTGCTTTGGGTTTGGGTTTAGTACGAGTAGCATGCAGAGTACGCCATTTCCAATTTAGTCAATGACCTCATTCAAGCCGTTTCCAACCAGGAGAAAACTATGGGTTTGTCGCCCCCTGGTGGCGATGCCAAAAATACGTTTACAAGGAGTTGTGGTCTTCGAACTCACTATATAAAATTAATACTGCGGGGTTACTTCTAGCAATCATTCACGGACTCAAGGATGCAGTGCAACTCCTTTTACGTGGCAACTCAACTACAAGTAGTAGTAGTACAAGTAGTAATCAATCACCCAACGTAGTGACAATAACAGTCTTACATAACCGAGCACAGAGTGCTCACTCCTTTACACCACATCCCTCTCGACTGTAGCCATTTGAACTTAATACATTAACTAAAGTTTATTAACTCAAACTCAATCTTATTTCAACGTGTATAAAAGCACTATAAATCATATTTTTAATAAACAAATGACTTCTCAGTAAATCATTATCAAACACTTTTTTGTCAAACTTTGCATTGTGTTTTGTTCACCTCAGTGTTTAGACGACCAAACAAATGTAAATAATTTCAACTTGAACATAGCTACTTGTCCCTTTTTTAAAACAACTAGAACAAACTGAATGACATGACATGCTGTCCAATGGACTGGTCCCTGTACCTGGCAGGGTGTCTGACTGCCCTACCAGATCTGGTGTAGCAAGTAGGCTCATTGTCCCTGTTATCAGGAGGTGGAATGTGTGGAGTGTCATCTGGTGCTTGGTCTGATCCGAGTGTCTAAGGTGTTACCTCTGAGTCAAATTCTTCATCAGGGTCTGTATCCTAGAAAACACGAGTGTATCCTGCTCAGATGACGTCTATTCCTGCTGGAGTCTGCACGGTGTAGAAACGTGGTTCACCCCTTTGTTGTATAACAACTGCAAGTTCCCAACCTCGACGTGTCTGCATGTGCACAGTGTCACCCGAGCTCAGCACAGGAAGTGGCTTTGCATGCTGGTCATATTGTTGTTTTTGACGACGCTGCAGATGCCGTATTTCGTCATGGACATGCTGCGGTGTGGACTGTTTCAGAACGGCACTGGAACACAGAAGTGTGCTGGACTCTTCCCATCAACATTTGTGCAGGTGACATGTTCAGTCCTGTCACCGGTGTGTTTCTCAGTGACAACAGTACAAGATGTGGGTCTGTGTCGGTCTGCATGGCTTTCTTTAGTGCATGTTTCACTGTCTTGATGCATCGCTTGGCTATTCCATTTGACGAGGGAAAACCTGGGCTGGATTGTGTGAGCTTGTTCTCCCATGAAGTTGCAAATGATTTCATTTCGTAACAGACAAATGGGACATGATCGCTCACCAGCTCTTTGGGGATCCCGTGCCTTGCAAAAACACATTTCAGTTTCTGAACTACTGAATAAGCAGTTGTATCAGGCAGATTGAGCACTTCTGGATATTTGGTCAGACAATCAACCAGCAGAAAATACGACTGACCGTTCAACTCGAAGATGTCTGCTCCGACTTTCATCCACGGCAGTTCTGGAACCTGATGAGGCATGAGCAGTGCTCGCTGATGTTTGGGGTCTAGCTGCTGGCATCGTGCACGTTTCTCAATCGTGGTCTCTATGTTTTGCGCCATGCCGGGCCAGTAAAGGATTTTTCTTGCTTTAGATTTTGTACGCTGCACGCCTTGGTGTGCGAAACACAATTTCTCTAATATCACATTCCTGAAACTCTGGGGTATGACAAATTTCTCTCCTATCACATTATCATTTTCGATACTGATGATGTCTCGCATTGGCCAGTAAGAGTGTAGTGACTGATCAAGACTGCGCTTTTTTGTGCTTGCAATAAGCACAGCGGCAGTTGCCCAATTCAATCCACTGAGTGTTTCTTCACTCAAAGCATCTGTAGCCTCTAAGGCATATACAACTTTCTCCTCGCATGGATTTTCATCTGTATGTTCACTACCCCTGCCCACTGTGGCACGTGATAAGAGTGTCAGCAATGTACATGTCCTTTTACCTGGTGTGTATGTTACATGTAGGTCACCTTTGCAAAGTGGTTGCTCTTTCTACATTTGTGACCACATTTTTTTAACAAATGAACAATGAATGAATATGAAAACAAGCAAAGTCCACATAATAATAACTTCACTGTTTAATACTATTAGTCAAATCAATAATTATTCTAATAACAACACACGACCTATCACCCAAACAATCCCCTCCCCCCGCCTACGCGCGCTCTGCGCACCTCGTTACTATTTGTCTGTGAGGAAAAAGACAACGCCAGAATGAGTGACATCTCCCCGTAAAGGTGTAAAAAAAAAGGCAGAAATGCTCTGGATCCCAGGGTAGAAAAAGGAGAAAAGAGGAGGAAGAAAGGCGGCAAAAACAGAGGTAATATAATATGGTGAATTAACACTATACTGTATGTTGTACAGTGAAAGTTCCGTTCAGAAAAGAGTTACTAGCTAGCAAGTGATAGCGTCACTTAGTCCCTTCCCTAAACTCATTAAAGAGTTTCACTAAATAAGCAAGTCTTAATCCTCGTTGATTAGAGACTCTCTACAATAAGCAGAAACTTCAGATGTCGCTTCAGATGTTCCCATGACGATGTCATAGAGGACTTTGCTCCAAAAAGGCAAGGCGAATTAGGCTGCAAAACAATGTTGCAGTAAGCATATTGCACTGGTTTGCACTGGTGGTAGTTTTTTTTGCACTACTTTATGTAAAATAGTTTACAAATATTTCTTGTGCAACACCTCTATGTTTATTTATTTTATATTATATTTATAGTTCATTTACTTTTTGTTTCCTTAATACTGATTTTACAGTTGTTTTTGTTCTAAAATTTAGCAAAAACTCCAAAACATAAAGCTTTGCAGTGTCTGTGTGAGTTTAGAAACCTGATGACTGATGATGCAGGGGGCACCACATCGGTCAGGGCCGGCTCCGTTACTGACCCACTACACCATAAGCGGAGCATCGTCTGGGCTCATGTTTGTGTCCACACTTTTGGCATTCATTTATCGCTTGCTTTTTTTGCTGTTCATTTTACTCCAACCTGTCCATTTTTGTACAGCTGCTTTTCTTAATGCATCCACAGAGGTATCTTGGACGGCAGGTGTTGATAACGTTGTTTTAAGCTGTGTTTTTGCAAGCTCTGAAGATCTACATACCTCTATGGCTTTGTGTAGAGTTAAATCATGGTCTCTCAGCAGCCTCTCTTTCAAACGAGTATCATTTATGCTGAATACTAGCTTATCTCTAATATATCGATATTCCTGCTTACATCGCGTGTGACCAGAACCGGTATCGTTCGAAGACAACATTCTTTTGTGGGCTGAAGTAGTCGCTGTATGTTTTCATAATGGCCTCCATCATTATTGTGCTATTTTTTCCGGTTGGGGTCACGGTGAGCGTGTTCTACACTTCTAACGCTTCTTCGCCGACAGTGTAAAGTAGAATGGCTCTTTTGACTTTCTCCTCTTTGTCCAAACACACCTGAAGCGTCCATGTACAGCCGGAACCGCTGTTCCCATCTATGCCAGTTTTCAGCTAAGCTATCTGTGAGTATCAGCGGCGACGGTGGCTTGAATTGCTCCGTTTTGTGCTGTTGAATAGAATCGCACACTCACTGTGTTTGCTGTGGATAAGCTTTGAAAACTTTGTTCACGGTACTGTCCTCGTATTATTCCGGAACTCCGTCTTCCGACACCATGATGTGGTCTTCGAACTCACTATATAATATTAATATTGTGGGTTACTTCTAGCAATCATTCACGGATTCAAGGATGCAGTGCACCTCCTTTTACGTGTGGTAGCTCAACTACATGCACACACGCTGTGAGCAGTAATCAATCACCCAACGTAGTGATAATAACAGTCTTACATAATATATACACCACACGTGCATAATACAGGTGTGTTAATAAATGTTAAACAAATCACTCAGTAATTGAGGCATGTCCAACAACAGTTTATTTTAAGCTCACTAATGAAATAATGCTTAAAATACATGGAGGATGCAGATTTCTTTGTTGTTAATGACAAACAGACTTTTGTTTAAAAACAATGGAGTCGCAACAATGTTAATATGTGTTGTAGGTATAAAATGAGATGTGGATACATAATACGGTTACGTTCACACACTCGGCAGAACTGGAAAAAAAAAAATAGTACATTTGTCTATCTCTGCACCTAAGTGAAATTAAGGTAACCAAGAAAAAGAGAAACCGTTTTCCACTTACCACAGATATACACCTGTTACAAAAATTAGGGGATATTTCATTATAGGATATTTCATTGTGAAGTATCAACTAACTTTTGTGAGCAGTGTAGTATGAGCATGGGGTTAGCTGTATAGTATGGAGCTGTATGTCCAAAGTAGATTTCCTTTATTGTCAACACGTTAAAGCTTTGGTTGCAAAACTACTAGAGAACTGTTTGTTTGATTATTTTTTTTAGCTATGCCAGCAGCAAAACTTATAATCAGGTCAGCCTAAGTGTCTTAATTGTGACAGATGAAGGACCTCTACAAAGGCCCAGCCAGAGCCTGTGACCGCATCAGTGAGCAGCGGCTAGCCGAACATGTCTGCTGTGGAGACCCCTGCCACCCCAGCCCACAGGTCTGTTAGGCTTCTAAAAACCTAATAATCACAGGATAAAAAAGGGTCTGTGATTACAGCTGAAATAAGTGGAAACATACATTATAAGTAAGACTGTCTCATAGGTCATTATTAAGAATTCAAATGAAAGTTCAGCCTTAGCTACGTATACCCACAACAGGCCTTAATCCACAATGTCAAACCACTGTGTTTAGTATTACACACAATTTACATGTATTTTTATATATCTTGAGCATCAGAACTATATCCATATATATCCTAGATTGATGCATTTTAGTCACATCGTACCCCTCTGTATGACACCATAAAAAAAAGACCTCTCCCAGCATCTCTTGCATAAAACACCTGCTAAACGAGGAACAACAAAAAGTAAAGGTTTACTCCCTGCATATTATGTACAACAAAGTAAGCATTAATGAGTGTGAGTAAATGTTATCAGGATAGAATCCAAATAAAAGACACAATAAACAATATGGTGTAAATAGGATGAAACCTTATTATCAGGACACTTCTGGTAAGTCCTGATTTGGACTTTGGTAGAAGCCATGCTTAGAAACACTCATTAGCTGCCATGTTCAGTTAGAAATACCCATTAACATTTATCAGCAAATTAAAATGCAGTAAGATCTATCAACATGTTAAATATTATTTTGAACACTCCAATAGAAAAATGGTTTCAAAAGATTAGAGATGATATTAGTGAATTCAGCACGTGGAAAAAAAAAAAAAAATGTTATTTATGATTTACTATGCCGTTGGTCTCTTCAACCCAATATTCAAACGGTTTGCATTTATATGAGTTCTAACTCCTGACCACATGCAACTTTAACCACCACTTTCTCCAGTGTTGTAAAATAGCAAAAATACCACACCACCAGCTCAAATTAACACTTACACCGCCCATTCTACAGTACTGACTACATGAAAAGACCAATAAAGTACACCGAAAGAAAAATAAAGCAAATTTGATCATAACTGATGAAGGACAGCAAGTCTACCACCCTTACAACTTACTTCAGTCCTAAAGCAAGTATGACTTTGCTTACAGTAGTGATGAATAGAGACTGCTAGTGTCGTGGTGGATAAAGGCCATGAGGCAGTTACCAGCTCTAGGTTTGGTGAACAAACCCTGCTCTCATAAAGATAAAGCCACTGAAGTTACATTACATGTCTTGTCATGGGCCAAATCGGTGGTAAAATGGCTTTAATAATCTGCTGAATATACACAGCTTTGACTCTCATAATACCACATCTTCCTTTATCCAAGTCTTTAACCACCACTACTATATACAGTCCTGAAGCACAGCTAAACACAATCCAGGGGATGAAGATAAAACAAGAGAGGAGAGACAGGTGCACAGTGAATGGAAAGTGGGAATATGGGATGGATGGACAGAGGCGATCAAGCTGGTACCGATGAATATTCAGGAACACCCTCATATCCATGCCTGTTAGACAGAAGCATTTCTTTAGAGTATGGCAGTCTTAACAGAAACTCATTATTTTAGTTGAATTATTCTTTTCAGTAATGTCTGTTATCCTTAAATGCTGTGAGATGCTTACTAAAATAATCACACTAGTGACTCTAGCTTTAATAGACCAGGCTTGCCCAGCTGTTGAGTTAAAGGTAGTGTAAACAACTGCACCGAATGCCTGAGCCTATGAATGGTTTAACTTGTAAACAACAACCTTTTTTTTAAATATATGCAACCAGGGTCATGTAGCCTTTATCATTTTATTTATTTGCTTTAAACTGGCTTATTCAGGTCTGGGTTGTGAGTTGGTTATTTAACAGTTACTCAGATAAAAGAACAGAAAACATCATTATTCAGAAGAAGGTCAATGGTCAAATTCAGCATTACCTGTAGGCTCATTTATCCTGTACTCTCAACAACAACCGTTTTGGACTCCTTAACGGGAGATGTGAAGTGATAATCATCACTCAGCAGGCCCAGGATCGGATACTGGTTTGTGTATCTGCACCAAATCAACAAACAGCCATAGTTCAGATAGTATATTAATATCCTTTACTAAAACTATAAAGCATCAAAACTGTGCCAATAACGTTACATGAAAAAAAAAAAAAAAAAGCATTTTTACGGCAGAATTTGGCCTATAGTGTGTGTGCGTGCACGTGGCAAAGATCAACGGGACCTTAGCAGAACACTACAGTTTTGTTTGACCACATGCTCTTACTCACGTTTTCGTGATGACAGTCCTGGAGGAACTCTTGCCGTCATTTTTCTCCTGCTGGAGCCGCCTTATTTCCTGAGCGCAAACACAAACACCCAGGTCAAATGTCAGAAGCGTTAAAGATTAAGTGTTTTTAGACGGTAAGGGCTGTCAATTAAACTTAATAACTGCAGAGGA
>JAUZST010006631.1:0-14707 GCA_034779995.1 Parotocinclus haroldoi
CTCCAAAATGTGGTTTAATGCATTTTGGTGGAAGAATAAAGGCTCATGTTAACCTTCAGCCTACTTGGAGACCGTGTGACCCCAGTGATTTGCAAATCAAGTAATTGTTGATTTCAAGACCAGCATTTAAATAATGTTTTTTTACAAAGTTTCTGTGGTGTTTGGTTTTCTGAAGGTATATATTTTAGTTGATTTCTGTTGGCATGCAAATGAAGTTTGCAAATGAATGTACCTGACAAAATATAGATCTTAAAACGCAAGCTAAGTCTATAAGTTCACACTGAATTCAGTTCAGGTCTCACTCTAGGTCTATCAGGAAATCTATCTGTTATGTCCACAAGCTCCTATCTGAAAGCTGGATCATTTTTCACATACAAATCTGCTTTTAGGAGGACACACAGACAGGTGGCAGAGCACAGAATGCCTGCGTAAACATGAAGGAATCTGGGGGAAACGGAGTGCAGAGAGGAAGGGGGCATTAACCAGCACCACCCCTTCTCTAATCTACCACCCCGCCTTAGGCCTTCCTTCCCAGTTGCTTGGGCAGCTGAGCAATCAGGTCAGTCAGCTCTTCCTGCATCGCCCCTGGTCAATTGTTCCCTCTGCACGCCTCGTGTGCAGCCCACAGCTGTGGTACAAATGATGTCATATCTGCTCCAGCGGCAGTCGGAGCGTGTCACAGCGTAAACACACAGCGGAGGTGGAGGTGACTCCAAAGGGGAGACAATGAGCCTGGTTCGGTTACAGTGACATTTCTGATGATCTCGGCACTTCTGACAGGAAATGAAAATGGATTGTTTTTACAACTGCCCAGATGCCATTTCTATTTCTTTAGTTATTGTGTCAGGAGGCTATTGAAGCTGAAATTTTAGTTCCATAAGGGATTCCAAAAGAATACCTTATAATACCATGAGAGCTTAAAAATAGTTTAAACATATGGCACTGACTGAGCGTTTCCACTGAGCAGGGTGAGAGAGGATATTAGAGTGGAAGAGGTAAGAGGAGGGTCTCCAGGAGCACGGTCTGAATGAATGGGGATCGCTTTTTGACACTGGAGTGTAGAGTGTATAAACAACCAGGCAATTTGATTAAGTGTGTAATCGAGTGAGAAGTGGAGCCCACACAGGCCCGACTCTAACCCTCGCACTGCATTCACCCAGACCAGGGCCACTAATGAGGGCCTTCACACAAGCTGAACTCTGAGAACAGGCTGCACAAATGACTCCCTCACACATAGTAAGCTCTGTTAAACAGCTGTGAAGATATTACATCCCATTATTGTAGTTTTATTCCATGTTTTAAGTCTATAACTTGGTCTACAAACATGGAGCGAAGAAAACAAAGCAGTTAAAACAAATACGTTAACTGTACATTGCAATTTCAAAAGTACTAGTGCTAAAATGCTAATTACAGAATTGTTTTGGCAATGCTATTCCATAAACGTGAACCTTGATCTGAAACACTCTGTTAATGCAAATCCTTGAGGTACTTCTCGCCTTATAAAACATGCCTGAGCTTCCTCAGGGTTAACCATTGACAAGGAGTTTTTAGTTGGCAAGGTAAAAGCAGAAAAAGGAATACCTATAATATGAATGAACATGACAGGCACCAGCTTTACGATGCCTGCTTTCGAGCTCCTGCACACCCTTTAGATAAACACTTCAGATTCTGTAGTGCCACCTGCCCTTGCTGCGCCACGACACAGTGCAGAAGTTTCTTTATAACCAAAAATGATAGAATGTCTCTCTGTTAAGAGTTTGCTCATTGATGCAAATCAGGACACGCTCATCTATATCAGTGAGAAATCAAAGAAAAGTACTTATGCTTGGAAGTATTAATGTATTTTGTTACAGATTAAATACAGATAAATGCAGATTTGATACAGATTAAATAAACACATTTTGCGTTGTAATAGTCATATTGCTATTGCTCGAGTGTACGGGGAGGCCATACTAAAAGCATGGCACTGTAGCCTGCAGAATTGTTTTTAAATACTGCATACTAATTCCCTGTATTTGCTGGTTGTATTCTAGTAAAGAGACTGAGCAATAATCACATATGTTATGTATAACCTTGTGGTAGCCTAAAACTTTTGCACAGAACTGTATTTTGCCATCATAGGTATAATCAATTTAAGCACAATAAGAGTTCAAAATCGTGTGTGAAGTCTTATACAAAACATGTGCTACAAAGGATATTTTCCTAAACTGTGTTATGGCTGGTTGGGCGGGGGCGGCAGTACCCAGGTAAGGATCCCTTGACAGGTCTCAACAACCTCAGACATGGTCAATCTTGCCTGTATGATGACGAAACACTGCATGGGGTATGATGGGCTAGCAAACTGTTGCAGAGCCTCCTGATCTAAGAACTAAATTACACTGACTCTATTTTAAAATCATCTCCAATGCAATATCGATACATTTAGGAACCTTGATAAACAGAACATAACAGATACATAGAATGTAGAAAGATTTGAGATATTTTTAGTTTGTGGGTCTTACTATATAGCACAATCAGACTGTGCAGACTTAATTGTTTCCAGATGGCAGAACAGTGAAACCGAGTCAAGGATGTGCAGTGCAAAGACTACACATGTGGTCTGCAGTGAAAATGTAATCAATCTGCAGTAAATTATTTCATTAGCATGTAGTGAAAACTAGTTGCATATCTAGTGCAGTCAATATGGCCAAACCATTGAAAAATATCAGATATTAAAGTATGATCAAACACATTCACATTCAAATCAGTAAACCTGTTTAATATTTAGCGCAGTACCCAAAGACTGTACACAAAAAAAGAACAAAAACAATTTTGTTCATACCTTTCCTAGAAAAAAGTGTCTCTAATGTGGCAATAAAGAGCAAGGTGATTTACTCCAGTGCTGCCTGTGCCTACATGTATTTTTTTGGCAGAAGAGGATGAGATCATGTCTCTGCCTGCTATAAAGTAATGAATATTTGTAGCATGTTACACAATGGCTGCATCTATGAGATGCATCACACACCTGTTTCATCCAGGAAAGTCTACCGGTTGTACTGATTAAAGGCCGGTCTGGCTGATTTCCACTACAGGCAGACTGGAGGAGCTGTGGATTTGAACTGCAGCAGATGTTAAGATATATCTCAGATAATATCAGTCAGATCAGTTTGCTCCATGGTTAGATGCATGTCTATGAGCTAATAGATTCAGTAGCTCCAGGATCTGGTTTTCCCACTAATGCTGTTTGTCTCTGCTATACATCCTCTCTGAATAGAGGACTCGTGTGATTGTTTGTCTACATGAGTAAGGTTAAACATACACAGAAGCAGGGCTATGGCCAGAGCCCAGAAGCTCCACCATGCATTGAGCCTGGCAAATTCATACCCGTTACTTATGATCCATCTGTTCACGTCTGACCACTGATCATACTTACTTAGTTGTGGCTGAAGCTCAAGATGCCCACTGAAAGCAACCACTCTCAAGGGGATGGTCATCAGTGCTAACACTACAATAGGTCTCATTGTGCATGGTCTCAAGCACAGAACATGTTTGTTGCAAATGATGCACAAGCTGATCCTATTCCAAAATTACCGTTACTCTATTTGCAGAAATGTAAGTGTTTTTTAATTTAGCATGCTTTGTTGCAAGGGAACGAAAAAAAAATCTTCCGTCCATAATCAGACGTTTTAGTTGGTGGTTTCTGTTAGTGATGTCACTCGTGGATCGCCCTTGGACTCACACCCACATTTCCTCTTCCTTGAGGTTACTGTGGGCTAAAGTACATATTAAATCATCAGCTAGGTTTGGAATAAAGAATTACAATTACAACAAGTATCCATAAAAATCCTTCTACCCCTGAACATGCTCAATATCAATTACTTACATAATTTGTTAACAAATACGTGACAAACAAACTAATTTCTCTGCTAATAAAAAGTAGCAGATAAAAAACAATATATTTAAAGAAATAAAATGATGTTGACCGTTTCAAAAAGTAAATCACACAACCATGATCTCCATGTCCACTAATAACATAATAATAATATAAATATATGAAACAAGTCAGAGTGACTCAAAGTCAAAAGTGACTCTGGAAGTGTAGCTAGACTAGAAATCACTACAACAAAAGATCATTGTTCATTTAGGATTCTATTGTTCACCATCTGGGGCTTAGAAAAAATATTTGCAACTTGGTAACACGGATCAACAGTTTATAGAAGTGGTTTAAATTGTTTGTTTTTGACTGTTTGATGAATGTCATATACTTAGTTGGATAAACTTTTACAGTATATGCGATCCTTGTGATATACAGCGTTCAGTATACTGTTTGGATAGCTTCCTTTTATGGTGGTTACACAGGATTGATGCCCATACTAGGTGGCAACTCTGGTTTAACTAATAAAAAAACACAAACAAAACAAAATCTTGTTGTTATATCAATTGTGAAAAATTCAAACCAATCTAGGATCTAACTAATGATTAACTTTTTCATTTAACAACTCCTCTGTGTGTTTCCTAATCATGTGTCTGTCAGGGTTAATGTAAGCTGGACCGGTAAACAGTGTGGCTTCTGGTTGCTGAAATACATTCGGTTGCCAATTCAGCACTTTCAGCGTAAGTAAAGAAAAAAAAAAACTGGCATGTTACAGCTAAAATGTATTAGCTGCATTATTACTCACAGTAAACAAATTAATAGTAAAAATCCACCAGTTTTCCTTCTTGTCCCTTGCCTTACCCTGTTAACCCTGTCTGGTTTTCCAGTCATTTGTTGGCAATTTGTTAGTAAACCACAGCAAAAGTAATATAAAAAACATTTTGAATATGTCTTCAATCACCCTGAAATTGTATTTTAATGACAGTGGCTTTGTGGTTAAGGCTCTAAGACTCCTAAACAAAGGAGTTCAAATCCTACCCCTGTCAACCATCTACTGCCAGGCCCTTGTGTACATCCTTCATCTGCCCATCTCAATCCTAAACTGCACAAGCAAAAAGTATTGCCCAATTTTAATACGAGATCATTGGAACCATAAGTATTTGGTATTTATTGTATCAAAAAATCATTCCCATCAGCTCAAGCCAAATGTCTGGTTGTATGTTGCATTGGCTGTAGCTGCATCGCACATTTTCCTTTTTAAACTTGGTTGAACAAGTTGTTGTTGCTTTTTTACCCTGTCTCTTCATTGTAAGTTTGACTCATAATACCGAAGGTTACTGCTATTTAAAGAAGACCCCAGAGCAAATCCACTGACCATACGACCAGTGTACAACAGCAGCTCCCAGACAGCTGAACAATGGCTCCATTATTCAGACATGCACAGACACATACACATATAAACAGAGAGCGAGCTGCGAGCTACGAACACCACTGACCAGTTCCTTGTCTTAACCACTTTATTTTCCTCTGCCAACTGAAAGTTCCCCTGCTCATGCATGAGAGCATTAAAAGGATGACACGGTTATATAACGGGATTCTTTACTGATAATGCCTATCACCAAATGCAAGTGCTTCATTTTCATTACTGCCGAAGAACCTCTAATTAGTATCTCAAAGCTTTCAGAACTGCATGCTGCATCTACACTCAGACTTACATAAAAGGTTGTACCACTTAACAAAGCATGGATTAATTTAATCATGCTTTATCCCCCAATCATTTCTTCTCTTGTTAGGGGCTGGCTACATATAATTACTAGGCTAATTGGTTTATAATCTTAAGCAATCACCCACTGCGATGAATATGGTGGGGGGAAGAGATTCCTGATTTAGGTTTACTGAGTAAAAATGATTAATACAGTAGCCTGACAAATTGACACAGTTGCAAACAGATCTGAAACAATTAGCAATTTACAAAACTGGTAGATCATACTGTGAACCATACACTCAGTGTGCCAGGAGGTAACACTACATAAAGTGAAGTAAAGTTCAGTCAACTGCGGATCCTAATCCGAGAGCAACTTAAAAGCCTGGGTCGATTTTTACTTTCTCCTACAGCCACTGTTTTTGTGTTTATGAACCATCAGGAAATAGCTAGCCTGGCATTCACCCTCGTCAGCACCACTGTTTGTCATGTGACTGAAGACACACAGCACAGATTGTGTGCAAGTTCGCTCATGGTGCATGATAAGGAAATTAGGAGAAGTAAGAGAGAGGGTTGGGAGGAAGAGAATAATCTGATAATCATGACTTCAGGTTCCTCCCTTTTCTTTTCTCCGACAGACATCACAGGTTGCATCCATAATTTACAGGACGCTGGTGCAATCTGGCTGCTGCAGCTCTGCCGTGCTGTGCTCATTAGCATAATGCAGATACCATGTTCGCAACCTTGCAGCATGCGAGACTATGGCATTCCTATATAGGCTACCAGATAAACAATCTACACATGAACTGTTCATGCAACCCTCTATAGCAGTGGATTTATGAAGAAAATATCTATAATCAAGCCTGTCTTTAATGAAGATGTGGAAAACTGGTGCTGGCTTTTGTGAGCAAGAATGAGAAAGTGGCAGAGCCATTTGAGAGCCCCTGCTGCTAATTATGACTCATGTTATACAGTGTGTTCTACTGTTGCTCCAAAACACTAAATGAATTTGTCATTTGCCAGCTCTGAGGAAATATTACCTTACCCAACACAATCTGAACGTTCCAGTATTAGCCAGCAATTACAGAAGGTTTCAGAAAGCAATCAGTTCATGCAAGAAGTACGTATGACTCTAAGTCTGGGATTGGAGTGAGAGTCATTAGTAGAAATGTGCAGTGAAGGATCATCAATCAAGCACCTTACCAGAGGATGCAGTATGTTTCTTTGTTTAGCAAATCCACTCGTATATCCTCATCAATCATAGAACTCATCTGGAAAGGAGAACAAAAACAGACTGTGTAAATGCCCAAGCAGAGCAGCAGCATTAAACAATCTTACCATACATCAGTTCCCTACAGCTTTCTAAGGGGTCAGTCTGATTTAAAAACACATCACAGCACCATAAATAGACCAGCCCGTTTAAAATAACATCACATCTTATAAGGTGCCAGGCTTTGAGTAATGACAGAAAAAATACACTGGCACTTCAGCTCTATTTTACATATAATTTACATAACACAACAGAACCAAAATACTGATCAAAATGTTTAATACGTGACACGTATTAAGTGGTGTTTTAATTGGCTGCCCAACGCCATATCATATAAAACAGGTAGGATATGAAATGTTTTAGGCTGGATTAAATCCGGCTATGAAAAGGCAACTCTAGCAACTCATATGGATTCAATAGCAAACACTGACTATTAAAAGACTGAACAGACTAATTGAATTAAAACAAGCAACAGCTGAGAACTTTATTTATTTATATTTATCACAGAGCAGCATTAACTGAGTTCTAAGGCAGACTCTGTTGGTCAGTGCTGACCTGTTGCTTGTTTTACCTTTTTGGTCTTTGGGCTCTTTTGTTTTTGAGGGATTCTGCCTGTTTAATACGTAAAATGTTTACCATACAGGTTTCTGGTGTCCTTTTCTCGGCACTATCAAGACAAAAAAGAGCGTAATCCTCCTAGGCACCCCCAAAAATTTTTTTTTAACTCATATACTGTCCCCTTTTACTGCCAAGGATCTGACCAGTTAAGGTATGACCGCCACAATATCTCTAAAGGTCTCTGTGTTATCCAGCACTAAGACATTAGCAGCAGATCTTTTTAAGCCATGTAAGTTGTGAGGCGGGGCCTCCATGCTTGTCCAGAACGTCTCACATTTGCTTGATTGAACTGAGAGCTGAGGAATTTTAATTATCGCGTTCCTCAACCCATTTATGAATAATTGTTTGCAGTGTGGTAGGGTGAATAACCCTACTGAAAGTATCAGTATCGAAAGCAATGCCAGCAGCAATGTTATAACGATACTAGTCAAACACACTCACACTGGAACAGTTTAGAGCAGTCAGTAAATTATATGCATGTTTTTGAGTACCATGAGAACTTTACACAGACATGAGGATGATATGCAGTCTCCACACATGCAGAGTCCATGGTCCAGATCAAACCGAGGATCTCTTCAGCAGCGTGGTGACTGAGTAACCCTTCTGCTGAAAGAAGCTACTCCCATTAGGAGTAAAAAAGGGGTTTAAGCCCTACCCTACCCTACGCATCTTGGTGTTGTGAAAACCCGAGCACCCAGAGTAAACCCACACGAGCTTACACAAGTTGACAAGCTGCTTAAAACTTAGTTTTTGTAAGGTTGTCTAAAGAAAATTATGCAACTCAATCGTGTTGGCTCTAAGGGTTGGTAACAAACTGTGCTGGAAGTGTAAACCTCTGTGATAGACTCTAGGTTTATTAAGTTATTTGTCTGTTTGCCGTCCATTGCTGGGATATCCTAGTGTCTTAAAAATGTTAAAGCATATTACTGAATACTGCAACAATTGTTAAGTTATTCTCTAATTACTCTCCAACTAACAGTTTAAGTGTACCATAGTACTTTGAGGAATATTAAGTCTGGACTGTCATCAAAACCTTGACCTAAACACCTGGTTATACACAAGAGCAGGTAAATGAAACTTTGTCATGAGCTCATATACTGTAGTAAAGTCATACACTTTGTACAGTTCTATAACACTGGCAAATTAAAATTGCACAAAAGAATTAAAAACACACACAATACCCACATTCACAGAATGTACAAAAAAAAATCAGACTATTGGAGTATACATCTCACAATGTTTCCAGGCCAATATCAGTGCACTCAATACCATCTCAGTATACTTTAGCAACTATTAGTAATGTAATATATAGCAAAAGCCACGGCTTACCGCCAGGCTTCCAGATGAGAGGGTTGTGTTAACTCAGCAAGTGTGTTTATTTCAATGCGTCCTATCATCCTCTTCATAGCCACCTGGCTGTAATTACATATGAATATTTCAAGTCAGCTTTTGAATAAGTGAAACCGCTGATATTCTAATGGGCTCATGCTTGGGGTATTAATAGCCTCGTTTATGGAGACTGTATTTTTTACTTGTTTGTGCGCTGGCCTTTGAGATGTGCCAGCGTTCTGATATTGTCCAAGTATTCAAACGCTATGCCAGGTCATGCTCTTCATTCCCGTAGCCACCCTGATTAAAACAAACCCTTCATTTACACTATCTACTATCGTACTCGAGCAGTGTTAATTACAGTTAAATCCGCTTGGCCAGTAAGTGTCCCTTTCATTTGTTTCCAAGTAAATTATGTCAAATTGTGTATGGTATGCAAGTCTCCTTTCACATAAGTATAAAGAATATTCCTGGATAACATACATCTACAGGTTTTCACTGTTCAAGCATCCCTGAGATTTACTTCAGAAGACTTCAAAATAAGGTTTAAGCAGACGACTCATACAGGCATTCCCTAAGGATCACTGATGCTCCAGATTTCATTTGAGCCACTACCGCTTTAATTGGTTCAATTAGATTATTTAAGCAGATTTCTAGTGGCGCGCATGTAACGGCTCTCAGTGTCGTTAAGTAAACCCAGCTTGCATTAATGTCAGTGTTATTATAACAAAGCAAATGAAGCCATTACAAGAGCAGCTCACTCACACCCGAGCCATTTCACAGGTCTGATAACCTTAAGCTGCAGAAAAATTAGGTGAAGACAGCACGCAGAGCAATGAGATTCCAGAGAAAAGCAAGAAATGTACTGATGATTACAGGATAAAAAAGCAGAGAGAAAAGGTGCACACTGGTAAGGCTTGATTATCCACACGCTCGCTAAACACCAACTGAAAGACATCTAAGGCGGACCTCCCCCGGTTCTTGGACCGCACTGATGCTCAGATGGGCTTTTGGATTGGCCTGTATTGTCTGTGCTCCACACTCATTAGCTGAGTCAAGGAGGGACTTACTGGGGTGTTTAGCTCACTGGGCTTGTGTGGCAGCTCAACAAGCACTCCCAGCTGGAGCATGGCACTCGCATCACAGCTGCACACATACAATTTGTGCAGGTGCAGCCAAAGGGGTTGGGCAAACCAACACACATGCACACACATGCATTAACATAGGGGTAACTCGCACGTTTTTTTAATGCCCGGCAGGACAAACAATGCAATTTTAGTCTCAGCAGACTTGCATATATGGCTACTTATTGTAAATGCTAAATTGACTGAGATCAGATGTTTTTTTTGCCTTGTGATTAATTACATGGGATATATGGTGTTAGGTACAACCCGGTTACAAACAAATAACTGTCAAGGGCAAAGTTTTGCATGTTCTTCAAGCAGATTGCTAATTAAATAGCAAGCTCACAGTTGCTTGGTTACCGAAGATGAATGAATGAATAATTAATAATCTGTGATACTGTAAAGCATATGAAAAGAGGGCTAATTAAGAAACGTTAGAAATGCTTTTTATTGACTCTGGTGCATTCAATCATAAGCTCATTTCTTTGACACGTTTTACAATTTTCCAGTTTCTGCTTCCCAAACACACCGCAACTGCAAACAAAGGCAATTTTATTAGGCTACGCAGGCAAAACTAAATATCACTGAACATGGTAAGCCAGACCTACAACACTACAACACACATCTGTTCACTGTGTCTTTATTCCAATGGCATTTAACCCACAAGAGCCCACAGTGTATTGATGCAGCTTTCTTCTTTGTTTTCACTTATGAAGTCCTTGAATGACACATCGTGATCATAATTTGTGAATCTCAGATAATCCCTCTGCTCAGTTTTGCAGCCCTATAACCAAAACCTTGGTTCTTATGGGATAAATACACAGCTCACAAAAATAACCTTTATTTTTTGTGAGCAGTGTATACAGTATATTATATATGATTTTTAGAACCACGTCACATGGGTTATGGGTGTTAAAAGGAAAAGGCACTCAACCAAGAACACATTTAATACGCACATCCAGTTACTGCCTGTGGGGAATTTGGCATGTTCTTCGGGTTGACGCATTATGTATGTATCTGGTTTCTTTTCATATCCAACAAACATGCCAGTAGGTTTGGTTGGCTTCCTTTAAGTGCCCTTAGGTGTGATTGAGTGAATGTGGTACCCTGTGATGGAATGCCATCCTGTATAGGTTGCATTTCTACCCTGCACCCAATGTTTGGAAACTGGCCATGAATCAACTATAACCAAAAAAAAGCATAAGCAATTACTGAAGATGGACTAATAAATGAATAGGCTAATACTCTGTGAAATTGGCTTGTGTTAACATTGAGCGATGTTAGAAATCATTTTTATTGACTCTTGAGCATTTAATCATGAGCCTCACTTTCATTTGTTTTATGACAATTTTCCAGTGTCTGCATCCCAAACACGTCTAAACTGCAGACAAAGGCAAATTCATTAGGCTACGCAGGCAAAACTAAATATCACAGGACAAGGTAGGTTAGGCCAATATACGACTGTGCTGTCATGGCATTTTTTTTGCATTTATTTAACTGAAAGCATACATCACTTTTATTACACTGCATAATACAATGTAAAGGAAAAGTCTTTTTTTATTTACAAATCTAAAATACCAGTCTATTACATTTTCTAAAACCTCTACGTTTTGCTTCATAAGACACAGCAGCTCCTATTGAAATGGCTGGAGTGTTTATTGCAGTGCGTAGATTCTCAGTGCTACGTGAATATTCCACAGATCTAAGCCAAGCTTGGCATTCCACTCTCTCCTGACAGTAAATTAGTCTGAGTGACAGATAGGATTTAACGTACTGACTGCAATTTATAAACACCCAGAGAGGAAAATTGGAATATGGGCATAAGCTTTTTTCTCTATGACCTAATATTGATGCTAAGAGCTCTGCTTGCAAAACATTATCACAGAGCTGCGTGTAACAGCAAATTACACAGCAAAAGCAGGCACTGATTTGCAAGCTGTTTATTTAGGGGCCTCTAGAGGTGAAATAAATTCTGCCGTTTTTTGGCTTTGTCTATGCTGCACAGAGCAAAGGCTAGAAAGGAAGTCTCTCGGCGGAACGGTGTGATCATCTTACATGAGGATTAATCACTAGCGGATGCTGTTAAGTACAATGGCCAGTAAACACACCACTTACAGATCTGAATAATGTTCTTTGGGAACAACAAGCTAAAAGCTCGAAATGAATACATATTTGTAAGTATGGGCAAGAAGAATTTGCAGATATTCAACAGCAATTAACAAGTAGGCTTCTTTGTGAAATGCGTAATTATTTTGTGTAATGTCACACCGGGCAGAGCACAAGAGCTCATGGATCCAGAAAAGAGAAACTGTAGACCATATGCTCAGCTGAATGTGGAATGATTCAGTACACACGTACATATGTACACACACACGTTTTTTCCATCAGTGTGAGGGCCTTTCAAAACAAAATTATTATTGTAGTTAATTAATGCCACAGCTACACCTACTTCTCAAACCCTCTCTGCAATGCCCCCTTTTGTAGATCTCCACTGGAGGTGGAGTGGCAAACAGTGACAAATCACCTATACAGTAGAAATATTGCAACTATCTTAACTATATCTTTTATTTGCCATGCTCTGCCCCCCACAATAGCCCCACACTTTGAGAACCACTTCCCTAACCTAAGTAACCTAAAGCAAATGTTTCGAGTTCTCAAAACAAAGTGGTAGTTTCAGAAGAAGAAAAAAAAAAGAAAAAAAACAAAACATTGTTCTTCCATTCGGGAAAGTACTTTTGTCCCCAATTCCCAAGACACCCCCAATGTACTGGTGCATTGTGTGTCCAAGTCAAGTCACACAAACATGTGCACACGCACACCCACATACACAATTAAATACCACAGCTGATCATATGAGTGTGATGCAAAACCTAGGGAGAGAAAGCAGTCTTTCACCAAACAGCCTACAATGCTGAGTTGAATACCATAATAAGAGGGAGAAGCAGAGCCACAAGGGTCATCAAAGAAAGAATGGGAGCTATCGCCAGCATACAGTGTTTCAACTTAGCTCTGGCATTTTGCTTGGATTACATTTGAATTTCAATCACAGACAGTTTAGAAAAGCACAAGACGACACACTCATGATCTCTTGCTCATGTCACCAGGGAGGGCAAAAATCTCTTCTCTCCAGCTAAGGATCAAAACGCTTTGCTTTATCTGAGACAGAAAGGCAGGAAGATGCGAACTTCAAATGCCACAAGAAGCACTCTTCACTATGAATAATGAAAATTGAGCACAAGACCTCATGTTGAACATTCACATATTAGAACAAGCACCTGAGAAACAATATCAACATTTGTGAACTCGATACAATACTGAACTGCTTTACATACAGTCCTCATTTACGGTCTGCCATCTGGTCTTCTGATGTATTGCCTCCCACTGGATCCTTGGAGTTTCAACATCAAAATACTATATATGTGGGAATTTTTCATTACTTATCTTGGCAGTTGGAAAATGCCACGGTAGCCCACGAGTTCACAATGACCCTTTTATTGAAACTCCAGAAAGACAGGCAAACAGCCAAGACTACCAGCTAGTAGCACTGGGCCAAGTTGAACAGACAGCCACAGACAAGCACAGGCAGGGGACTGACCCGACACTCCCATATGCATGACACCGGGCAGAGAAGTGCATGAAACCATGGTGGCCTTCCTTCTGCAGCAGAGCCTAAACACACCTAACAATTACCAGGCCTATTTTCTCTGCAGTGCTAAATCCTGTTTATTGGCAACTAATTGTCAAATGGTCTCAGTGTTGGACCTCAGCAGGCATCTTTTTACATGGTCAATGGGGCGAGCAAAAATAACTGTGATGACCTACAAGCTGTAGGCCCAAATTAGGTGTGTTTAATAGTCTAGTAACATTGTCACACCATATGCATTTATAAGAGCACAAGACACTATTACATTACTAGCACATCTTGTGTTGACAAAGTTTTTCTTTATTCATGAACAGGGTTGAAAGGTCGGAAATGTTTATAGAAGCAGATGGTCTACAGACAGTAATTATAGCTACAAATACCACCTATATGGTAGATCAGTCTGTTAAAGTGTATATACACAAGATAGATAATAATACATACATTGGAAATTGTGTGTAGAAATTAATGAGAGAACATTAATATTTAGAAGAGCACCGCCAGTCCAATGAGTCTTTTTAAGCAGATAAAGTTAAACAGCCAATTGATAACAAAAGCTATTAACCACATATTCCACTTAAGCTGTTTTATATTCTCTAATTTATCACACTCATTTGAATACTGAAATCTATTCAGTTTATGAAAGTCTACACATCATTATATTATATGTTAAATGATAGTGTTTTCTTGAAATAGCTTAAATGCTTATTTAAAACTGCTATATATCTATTTATTGGGAAATCATTCTTAACATATGGGTTGCCTAAGGATGTTGGTTCCCTTTTGAAGTTTTGATCCTCCAAAGGGTTCTTCCTTATAGTGTTAGAAGTATCCCATGCCATTGCTGCCTTAGGCTGCTCACAAAAAATAGGGGATATGTCAAAATGAATATGAAGCAATTTAAATTATTATCATTTGATTTTATTTCATTAAATAAAATCACCAGAAAAGCAAATGAAAAGTCAAAGAAAGTTGTTTGATTACACAAATGAGATTCAAACTCAATTATTGTACTTGATCAGCAAGTAACATATTAATGGATGAACAGGAGCATGTCAAACTGGATGAGCGTGGCACACATTGACTGTTCAGTAGGGTGATTGGTGATGTTGATCACCCAAGATTGACAAAACTTACAGTGATGGGGCATGAACAGGATCATATTCTCCAG
>JAUZST010006632.1:0-14706 GCA_034779995.1 Parotocinclus haroldoi
ATCCTACTCAGATACGGATATAGATTCAAGATATTTTAAAATACCTTATGGAAATAGGGTTGAAGTGCTAGGAAAGAAATGTATGGTCTATTTTCTATGGACTATTTAAAAGCAATTTAGAAAATCAATATGTTCTAAAAAATAAATATGTTCTTATAAGGTCATCCTGTTCTTGCAGGTCTCTGACCTGAGACTGAGAACATTGCCTTTGATGTTCAGAACATGGGGTACAGATTTGTAATGTTTTTTTCTTTACCCCCTGGAAGACATTCTCTCCGTATCTAAGGTCATGTCCACTGGGCAGGTAAAAATAAAATTTCTCCCAATTCCAATTGAATTGGAATTTAACAGGACAACCTTTATGTAAACAAATATATAACATGTACAAAAAACACAAAAACGGGTTTTTTCGGGAATTAAATACATTTAATTAATTGTTTAAGTCTTAGGGAATTTAATTTAATTTTTACCTTTAGTCTTTTATCTTTCAATCTTTACTTATTGCACTTTGTATTTCAAACCATTGTTGCTTGGGATTTTTATATAAACCGGATGCCTTTTGTAACATACTATATTAGAGCAGAGTAGTGAATAGGTACTGTTGCATAGCAACAACGCATTGTTGTGATACTACCTTTTGACAGAAGGTACCGTCAGTATTAAAGCAAAATCAATGTGAAATTCGGTGCTTTTTTTGTATTTATTTTGTGTCTTTATTTTGTTGTAAAAAGCAATAGAACGCTCAAGGTCATGTGGATCTATCTCCAGCAGCTGCCTTCAGCCAAAGCGCAGCCGGGATCTTATTCGCAGTAACACACTCCCTCTCGTGTTCTCTTGTTTAAATGTGAATTCGGTCTGAACAGCCAGATCGGAATTCAAGCCTCCTAGATCCCCAAGCTCATCTTTTTGGGGTAGTTTCATGCAGGAAAAAATGAGCGCTCATTCCCTTCAGCAGTCCTAGCAATGCAAACCCTACAAGCTCAAATGAATGTCCTGCATCACATATCTTCCAGTCATTGACTTACAGTTACAAGCTGTGATTCTAAAGTATGCAATAAAGGCAGTGTTTGTAAAGCTGTCCACTTTATTGTCCAGGACTGCTCTTTTTGTCTTGCATCTCAGAAAGTCTTGACACCACAGATCGGCGTCAACATTTTTCAAAATCTTTCATTTTCGACCTGTTTTATGTGTCTTTGAGTTCTTCATCCTGGGCAGGAGTCACTGCCGTACGCTTCATTTTGTATGCTTATTTCTGTGATTCCGTTGCTGCCAGAACCTTGACTAAGTATCGATAGCATGGATGAGTGCTGTTTTCATTCTTATCGTTACTTATTGCTTTGAAGCTGGGAGCAGATGCGCTGTAGTTGGGGCGTGCTGAGGTCTCTGACGAAACACATAAGTCACAGACCATTTGAGCTACCAAATGGCTGAACAATAAAGACAGGTATAGGTCAGACAGGTCACAGTTATACACTGTTTAACAACCATCCGATCAACGTCCACAAATAAGGCCCATAAAATAAATATTTTAAAAAAATAAAAAGCTGTCACTACCTCACCAGCCACGAGCAGAGGTGGGAGTTAAAGTTTAAGTCCGTCATTCGCTTCAAAAGCTCACATCCTAACTGTTCGTGCTCTTTGGTAAGTTCCTTGGCTTTTTTGTCACCTTGATCACCTTGACCGACCAGCCTGTCAGAACGGTTGCAGACGTTGCTGGTCACAGCACTGCAGTGGTGTTTTAGCCATTCTTGAACGAAACCCCGCAGGCAGGCCATAACGCCCTCGAATCGATGCCAATTTAGATTGCCGCCCGGCTTTTTTTGTACCAACCTATAAATTATGACTGTCCCATTGTAAGTAGTACCCCTTTCTACATCCCCAACTACATGTGTAATCTCTCTAACCTATAACTATATAAACTGGCTCACAGTCACTCGTGGGGTCTCTGTTTCTCCTGGCTGATCTTCCGTGTTGTTTGTAATACTGTCTATCAGTGGATTTTTAGCGTCCCTTATGCAAAGGTTTCAGGTCTATCAGATTGTCTTTTTGAGTATGAAAGCCTTCTTTTACACAGGGACGTAACAGTGCATTACTGTATTTTCTATGATTATTGTGAATTTCCTTAAATTAAAAATGAAGGGGTCTTAGGAATGCCATGTAGATGGTAGAGTTCAGTTTGTGTTTTCATTGGTATCCCCATACCACCCCCCCCACCCCCCACCTCCCCCGTGTCTGCGTGGGTTTACTCCGGGTACTCTGGTTTCCTTCCCACAACCCAAAGTCATGTGTGTTAGGTGAATAGTTCTCTCTAAATTGTCATTGACTTAATAAACCAAATAAACAAACATTGATATCACAATTTAGCACAGAGTTTTATTGTGGAAATACCCTTTATATTTGCATTATCATTGTATAAAAACAGTACGCGACTAAATCAACGTCCATTTCAGACAACGACTGATTTCACTGAACGTATCACGATTTTTTTTTTCCATATAGTCGCACCTTAACACTCTCTCTCTATTACCGCTGTATTTTAACAGTTCACGCTATTAGGAAAAAGGAGCGGTTAAGTGTTGGTAAGTGATTATTTAGGAGCAGTCCCTCTTGGGACTGATTACAGATTATTCTACTTGAATTCAGTAAACATTCATTTATTCTACATTCATTCAATGAGCATTCCTTTTGACGTTGTTTTGACAGCCCGAGTGTGTCAGGCGGCTCGACGTTTGGACGTGTGGACCAGTTCAATAGCGCGACCTGTCAGATTAGTGATGAATGAAGAAAAGATTTGAAAAGAATCAATAGATCTGACCAGTATAACTTAATACCGGCAGTGTAAACGGGGCCCTAATTAACAGCCAGTAAGTGGCAAAGAGTGGCATAATATCCTAAACATACATAAAGTCACTGACATGGGCAAAGCTCAGTAATTGTTCGTGTTTCGGCCTTTATACATTCGAACTTATCTAAACTTTTGAAATGAATGGAAAATGCCAATGAGTGAAATTGAATTGCGCTTACATGTCAGTTTGAGTTAGTTCAAATCAGCACTTGTAATCAGTCGAAGTAATGGATTCCAATTGTTCCAACATTTTAAACAAATGAAGAGTCCAAATCCCTGACTGTAGATCAGCATACAGCAGCTCAGTGTTTATGAGAGCCTTTGCAGTCATGGGGACCAAAGGACTTGATTGAGTTATGTCTTAATAATGGGGAGAACCAACTGGCCTATGTTCCAGGTCACAATCCCATCCACCACCCCAAACACTTTACCTACATTTGGCAGGTCATAGGCCTTAATTACAATGCTAATGTCACTAATGCTGTGTTGCCCAGTGCTGCACAGACATCTGTCCCGGTTTAAAAGCCCCCACCCCACTAATTCCTTTCATGTCTTTGTGTGCGTGTATCTGCTGGTCGTATATCTTGGTCATATGGTAGGTGCTTATGCCCCCTGCCTTCCTCTGAATTGATTACTAAGGAGGAGACCATTAGCCCTAACACCGGGGAACTGACAGATGGTCTGTCCAGAGTCAAGGAGATAGGAGGGGTCTTTTCCTGTTATTGACAAGCTCATTTCAAAGCCCACCTGCCACCCCCATTCCTTATCCCATTCTATTCCGTCCCACCCAGCAGCACCTGTTTAGTTTAGGCACAGAATATGGTTAGATCGATGCAGTAGATTCAAGGAGATACGATTTATTAAACTCTAAAGAAACGAAAGATCGAGTTCAATCAGTTCAATTCACAGCTCCGCCTAATCTTGTTTCTCGTTGATGGCCTGAGGGCAGGCAGATGGGCCACCCTTGAGGTCATTTCCTTCCTCAAGATGCCTTCAACCTGACGGCTGAAAACGAAACGTCCAAGCGAAAAATAAAAGAATGTGGAAAAGAGTGCTCTTTTTAAGCAGCATGTTGGTAAGACAAGCTCTTTATGAACACCCAGAAGGGTCTGTAACCCTTGGTTATTTAACTATAAGTTCTTACAGTAATTGAGTAATACTTTAGCTAATTGGTATTACTGGTCATTTACTTTTTACTTTTTCTTTTCCTTTTTTATCTTGTCTTTTGGGCTAGGGTTGGAAAATATTCTGATAAATGGGGATGGCCTATGGACCAACAGGCCCAGGGTTCAAATACCACCTCTGCCAAGTTGGCACTTTTATGCTAATCGTGTGGCAGACACTCAATACGTGGTCAAGATGAGCTGCTCAAGTTCAAGGCGAGTATCGGAATGGGGAAGACTGGTGATTTAGATGACTTTGAATGTGGCATGGTTGTCTGCGCTGGACGGGCTGGTCTGGGTATTTCGGAAAGTGCTAATCTACTGGGATTGTTACAGAGAAGATACCCAGTGAGGGCAGTTCGACTGGTTCGTAACTCAATTAACCACAGTTACGACCGAAGTAAGCAGAAGAGCATCTCTGAAAGCAAGCTGCCCCTTGAAACAGATGGGCTACAGTAGCAGAAGACCACGCCACCACTGTCAGCCAACAATAGGCAACTGAGTCTGCAGTTCGCAGGGGCTCATCAAAACTTGACAATAGAAGATCAGTGTCTCGATTCAGAATTTGGCATGAAAGCCTGGTACCAATGGTTAGAAATCTGCTTCTGGTGGTGTAATGGTGTGGGGGATTTACCATCCCTTTGAGGCCACAGTGTACCATCTTCTGTGCAGTCACGGATTGCGCTATCAAACCTGCTCAGCAGTGCCCCCTAGGAACTGTTATGGCATTAGTGTATTTAGATGTGCATATCTAGGACATTATACAAGTAATTTGGGACTTACTTTTGGAAACACTTAATCAACTGTGACTTCCAAGATCCATCCAGCCATGGTTCTCTGCTGTCCTACAGAACTCATTGTTGAGAGTTGTTGCTCGTTGCATAACTTCTCAGTCACAACAGAAACTAAATAACTAAATGTTCTCGTTGCCGGTGTGCAGGTTTAATAAGCACCTACCAGACGTTCTCGCAGTTATTAAGTAAAAGAGTTCACATATGCATTCGGTCTGGATTGTGAAGGATAAATCTTTAACATATGAAAGGTGCAAGTGTGTTCGTCGTGAGGTTACCAGGATTTGTTTTTGATTAAGACTTGGATGAAGATCAGACCACATGTTATGAGTAATTAATGCAGAACCCAAATAATGAAAGTGTAAATGGGGATTTTCATGAGCATTTGAGATAAATATATAAACAGCTCATTCAGAGATTGGATTGGAAGATTGGAAGGAATATCTAGGTATAAACGTGCCAGCTGTGTCATGTGTCAAACCAGGCTTTGTTTACAGTAAAGAGGCACTTGACCCAGGTGGGATTTAAACATGCAGCCTTGTAATATGGAGTCAGATGTGCCATCTTTACAGTAGATGATCGTTTTAGCAAGAAATGTGTCATTCAAATGTATTGCATGGACTTACAATAAACATGGATTTCTTACTTTACAAATGTAAACGCCAATCAGCCATAGGCTTACTGAACGTGCTGGAAATATATACGAAATTAAATTGAACCACTGCATGCAACTATTTAGAGCTGTGGGTGGGGCAGTACACTATTTTCCTGGCCCACTGGTGTGGATAGGTGTGTCTCAGAAGCTGAGGCAATGTCACCTGTTTGGTAGGGGGGACGCAAAAATGGGACGTTGTGCATCGTCAAGCTGGACTATACATTCTTATCCATTTATTGCACCATCAAGCTCACAGATGCATATCCCATTTTTGTGCGCCTCCTCATGCTTTCGTCTAATTGCAAGGGAATAAAGGTCAACACGGGGTCGCGGGCCAGCCGGTACCATCCCAGCAACTCTGGACGCAAGGGCACTAACAACCATAGAGGTGGCGCCAATCCATCGTAGGGCACACACACCCACAGTCACACACTAAGGGCCACTTTTAGAGACCCCAATTAACCTAACAAGCATGCCTTTTGGACTGTGAGAGGAAACCGGAGTACCCAGAGTAAACCCACGCAGACATGGGAAAGACATGCAGACTCCACACAGAAAGGACCCAGGTTGCTCCACCCTTGGATTGAACCCGGGACCTTCTTGCAGCGAGGCACCGCGCTCCCCAATTTTAGAAACGAAAACTGCACGTAATTTTGAATCGTTATCGTTACTCGGCTCGTTTTCACTTGGTTATTCAGACATGGTGAAGTTGCAATAGAGCATTTTGTATATAATTTAACCTCTGTTTCGGGTGTCTTTTTTTAAATTGTAGAATTTATTTGAAAATTTAGGAACAACATAGACAAGAAATGTGCCTTTTTTATCACGTAAACTAGTAGACTGGGGACTTGTGCGAATGATTTGAAAGTTGCAGTAATTAACTACTTTAAAGCAATGGCGTGTAATGATGTAGTTTCGTGTGTCTTTCAGTATTCCGGGTTCCAGCAGACGGCAGAGAAATGCTTCGTTTGTGGACACCTCATCATGGAGATGGTACGGAAGATCAGACAAACTTACCAGTGCACGCCACAACGTTTGCTTGTGTGAAATTTTGTAGCATCAAAACAGTATGAGCGTAATATTCGGACATGTTGAAATGTGTGCACACAGATCCTCCAGGCACTGGGGAAGTCCTACCACCCAGGTTGCTTTCGCTGTGTGGTGTGTAAGGAAGGACTGGATGGAGTTCCCTTCACCGTTGACGTGGAGAACAATATCTACTGTGTAAAAGACTATCACACGTAAGTGCTGCACATGCAGTGGGAGCTCAGGAAGCATATTTGAGGTGACATGCTGTATATTTTATATGAAAACGGTTCGAGTCTAGTAAGTGCAGTCACACTTCAGCACTCGACCGCTTCGCCACGTACTGAATTTGGTTCTTACTGTATATTGATTTTATAGAAACTTTTAAATATTTATGCCATTTAGCAGACGCCCTTATCCAGACCAACTTACAATTAATACAGTCTTACAATCCAAGCAGTTAAGGGTTAAGAGCCTTGCTCAGGGACCCAACTGTGGAAGAGGTGGGATTCAAACCATGGACCTTCTGGTCCATAGTCCAGTACCTTAACCGCTAGTCCACTACAGTCCCATATAAAATTGTGTATTTCGATGTATTGCAATACAGTGTTCCCTCATTTATGGCGGGAGTTACGTACCAGGACCACCCGCGATAAACAAAAATCCACGAAGTAGGGACGCTATATTTATTTAAGTATTTCTACACTAATTTAGCCGTAGAACTTGCAGAACGTTCAGGTTTCATCGTGGGGTTTGAATGAATTCAGTCTATAATGAAACTTTCACAAACAGAGAACACAAAACCGCAGATAAAAACTCGTCATGTCAGTAAGTAGAGACTCAGGCGGCCGATGCTCTGGTGTTACTTCTCGTTTTTGGTGAGTATTCATCCGCTGAGTAAATACTCTGTTTACTGTAAATCGTAATATTTTATGATTTATAACATTCCTTTATTGTTAGAATGAATATTTTAAATATATTTTGTATACATTTTGTGATTTTTTTTAAACGTAAAAGTTCATCGAATACATGTATGTGTATTGACTATACCACACGTACTACGCAGTTCCGCAAAAACCCTAATTTTTTCCATTAATATTTTTTGAAAACCCGCCATGCAGAGAGTCCAAGAAAGGTGAACCGCGAAGTGTACGAATACAGAGAGCAGTGATGATGGGGTGGATTTGACCTAAGAATTGAAACCATGCAAATGAATAATAGTACAGAGGGCCAAGGACAGAACCCTGTGGGACCCCACGGTGCACCAGGACAGTGTCAGTATCATTATTCCAAGGCTAAAATAATAGCATGCAGACTTGTATGTACAGCGACGTGAACAGTCTGACACTGCTAGCAAAAATGATTCCACTCTGCATTTTCATTGGTCTCACAGCTCCAAAGTTCCCCCGTTTGATCCCGGCCCAGCCTGTGTAGGGTTTTGCATGTTCTCTCCATGTCTGCACGTGCGTTCTCAGGTTCCCTCACACATTCCAGCACACAGTAATAACTGGTATCTTTAAAGTACCCCATTGTGAGTGATTGTGAGTGTGTGCATGCTTGTGCCCGGTGATCAGGGGTGGGCGATATGGCCCTAAAATAATATCACGATATTTTAGGGTACTTTTGCGATAATGATACATTCTGCAATATATTTCAACAACAAACGATTGCAACGAAATATATTTTATGCTCAAAATACCTGACCTTGTGGTATTTTTTTGCTCGAGGTGGTGAAACGGATTCGATTAGCGTTTCCCACTTTTGTTGTTATAGACCTTTTGCCTAGACCTTACATATTACTGGTTGTTGAGTTTGTTGTACATCTGATATTTCGTACCAAAGCCACCTCCAAGCTGGTCCTTTTTTTGGGAGAAACTCCCACTTCCTGCCATATCCGTTGCTCCGCCTATGAAACACGTATTGGATGTACATCATATCAAGATACGGATGTTTTGTATTGTTTAAAACATTATACTGGTATTATTGCGAATGAAACGATATGGAACATCCATACCGGGGATGGATTACTTTCCTATCTAGGATTGGTTCACAGGTAGAGACCTGGTTCGATCTTCAATCTTTAATATCATCCACAACTGGCAACCAAACTTTATAACGGCCACATGATAGATATGGTCAACCAAATTCAGGTGATATGATATAATATGATAGATATGGCCGTGTTAGTCCAAAATCTGTTGTTAGGTAGTTTCTTAAATTCACCAAACTCACCAAACATTAATCTGGACTTATCAATAAGTGTGACATATGATTTTAAGTAAATGCTGTTATAATATTATGCTAATTGACCATAACGACATTATTCATAACCTCTCATCTTCGTTAGGGTGGGCAATAATTCTGGAGATGAATTACATAGAAAGCGACCTTTCGTTTTCCCCTTATTTCCGAGCACGCTTTTGCTTTGTCCCGTCATAGATCCATAATTATTAATAAATGCCCTGACTGAGCTTTGCATTTGTAACTCAATGAATGAACTCAATGCCCAGCAGGCACGGCGATGCACCGAATGACCCAAAGTTCTCTCCAACAAGGCCGCAGGACCACGCATAAATTAGGCTGCCTCAGAAACACATAAATAAGCAAATGTAATCCTCTCCCTCTACACACCACCAGCTACTTGATATGGGTCCACCAGGACCAGCAGGTTAGAACTGCCAAACGACTCGCTACGGATTTAATTAAAACGTTTCTCACTCAGGTTTGTACAGTAGGCCATTCGAAAGCGTCCATCCGGGACGTCCATGTAATGCAGTGAATATGTTCCACTTGCAAAGAAAAAGAGCAATAAAGTTAGATTCACCGTAACGATTGTTCAATTCAAGCACTGTAAAAACAAAGAGCTCCATTAGTGATATGGCCAAAGTTAGCAGGATATTACACCTATTGTAATTAAATGCATTCGAATATCTAAACACGATCTGCTCATTATATTCCCACATTAATATTTCACAGTCCACAGATTTAATAATATTTAGCTACAATCATTTTAGAATAACCAGAAGCTACAGTAAAATATAAATGACTTCCTCTGGAAATCATATCTACCTGCATGCATCCCAGGGCACGGGGCTATTTTAATAAGGGTCCGTTTAAATTGTGCAAACCTCCCTTCGCATATTAATGTGAGATTATTCAACTGATGTTTTATCACACAGTCCGTTCTACAATGTAAATCTAGAGTAACTTATACATGAGAACATATACATGCTTATTTACTTTTCAGAAAAGATTTTCCATTGATGGCAATAAAATATCACAGATATGAATTTGCTATACAACCATCCATTATCTTCTACTTAATCCACACGGGGTCATGGCCAGTCGGTGCCCACCCGGCAACTCTGGGCGGAAGGGCAGAAACAACCCTAGACGGGGTGCAGATCCATCGTAGGGCACACACACACACTAAGGGCCACTTTTAGAGACACCAATTAACCTAACATGCATGTCTTTGGACTGCGGGAGGAAACCGGAGTACCCGGAGTAAACCCACGCAGACACGGGAAGGACATTCAGACTCCACACAGAAAGGACCGAGGCCGCTCCGCCCTGGGATTGAACCCGGGACCTTCTTGCTGTGAGGCAGCGGTGCTACCCCCCACCGAACCCCCGTGCCGCCCTGTGAAATTGCTACAAAGCGTTATTTTCTACTGAGAGCTGTTCATGGACGTTAGAGGGCTGTTTTCTCATATTTCCAGATTATAGCGCCTTAATCACATCCTCATCAGCAACGGCGCCAACAAATTTCAGAAGCAAACCCGAACGAGTGTACAAAGTTTACAGAGTTTGTGTTGCGTGTTCACATTTGAAGGACGCATGCCCATCAAGCTGAAATCAAGGACTTAGGAATGACAAAGTATTACTGGACATGCTTCGTAATGTTCAAAAGATTTTAACAGGGAACTTTTAATTCATCGATTCATGCAGTCATTTCATTACTTCATCCTCTGAGACTGTTATGGTTAAAGAGAGATAGATGGATTCAAGCAATGCATATTACCATATAAATCCAAATAATGGTTAATGTTTCCCAGATTTATTTATACATCCTTAATACAGTTTTCCACGCGTTGTTATTTAGCTTGATGTCTTGGCTACTTGCTATTCGTGGCTCTACGGACCATACTGTTTTCCCCTTAACTGTTCATGTAGTTTACTCTATACCAGGTCAAATTAATTCAAGAGGAAAACAGCAAAACAGCTTGTATGTCTGTTTTTAATTTGATGAGTTTAGTTTTTTTTGAATGACACATTCTAGACAAATTATTTTTTTTTATCATTAATGACACCTTACATGAAGAATGATTATAGATGATTTGTTCATGTCTTTGGAGACCATGAAATGACTCCAGATGGCCGACATCTTCTCTCTTGATCTGCTGCTGATCAAAGTATGTCTGCGCGCAATGTACAATCACTTCTCCTTGTTTATTATTAAAACTGTTTTTCGAAACTATACATTAACTGTCACCTTCAGGTTCCCATCCGTTCCAGACTTTCTCATGCTTTCACCTGTCTCCAATCCAGACCTGTGTCGCTTGCGATCCCATTTGCTGCCATATTTATTCCTCTCACCTGTCCCACATTTAGTAATCACATCCCCTAGTTACATTCCTTATCTGAAGACTTTTTCACTACCAGTGAAACCAAACAAGCGGCTGCTGAAACTTAACACGCCTACGAACGGTCCACCATGCGGGTGCATGCATGGCCAAAATTAGTTTGGTAAGTGGATAACAGAAGGTGTTAAAGCGCAATGAGGAGAAGATCTAAACTGAGTAAAAATCTCGAGGAATGTGAGAGAGTCGTTATAACAGCACAAAACACCTACACTAACGTCACTGAAGTCTGCTGCGAACCAAATGGTCTCTGTGTGTGTGTGCGTGTGTGTGTGTGTGTGCGTGTGTGTGTGTGTGTGTGTGCGCACTGATAACCATTTGAAAGCACACAGAGTGCAGTCTGTAAGTAATTATGCAATCCTCAATTGTTGCTGCTTTGGCTGAAGTTCTTAAAAGTTTCACCGCAATAAAGATATAAATAACGTTAAACTAAGGTCAACCATCTGGGATTTAAAGCTCACTGACTGAATTCTAACGCAGTGTGGAAAATGTACAACGACTGGATCCAACGAATGCTTTGTCTTTTTGCTTTAGAATGCAAAACAAAGGTCCTCACACCGAATAGCCTTCACCTTGCCTCACCCGTTCTATCGCGGGTCAGGTACAAACCACACTCTGACGTCTGCAGCACGTCTGTCTGGCTGTCTGACTCTGGCCTCTCTGTGGTGGTATTCACCTAGCTGGTGCCAGTAGCAGTTCTGTGCCCACTGAGACAACACACGTGGCACTACTACTGCCACGTGTGTGTGTGTGTGCTGGAATAGGGTGGAGCCAGGACTTTAAAATCTCTCTCGCTCTCCCTTTCTGTGTGTGTGTGTGTGCGTGCGTGCGTGCGTGCGTGCGTGCGGGTGTGATTCGAATATGTGTGACAGAGCTCCTTCCAAAAATATCCAAAGGATAAATGAACACAATGGTTTACAAAGTCTGCAGCTTTTAATGACAGACACTTTTCCACTATTAACAAACAGCAGTAACATAACGCAGCTTCCCAGTTCTATGTTATACTCTTGGCGATATCCTTCATGAAGCACAGCCGGAACTCACCGAAGTGCTCTAAACCTCTAATGTACAGGTGATCACCAGAGAGAAAAAAAAACCCTAGCCCGCTTTCATAAAACTGTGTGTTATATAAAATACCTGGCAACATTCGAAAGACCAGTGAAGTGTTGTTTGCTGTTTAATTAAAAAAAAAAAAAGTTCCATGCATAATTTGCAGCTTCCCCTAATCACACAACACCTGCATTGTCATTACCTTTTATTATGGGGTGTCAGAATCTAGATGAAAGTGCCGTTAATGGCTGGCTAAACAGCACATGCACGAGCTGCACTGTTATCCTACTGATTTTCCCAGTTTGCTCGAGTCGTGCTTCATCTGGACTATTTAAGGGAGTTACTTACAGTTCTGTCAAATGCATATCATCTCTAAATATCATATCATACTGTTACTGAGCTGGTCGGAGGGGAATCAAAGCCTCCACCAGTTGGAGAAAAATGCGTTGCTATTCAGTGCTGATGGCACAGTGAGTGAGGTAGGCTAATCGAAATTAAAATTCAGTAGAGCGCTCGGGTAAAAAGAACCGTCAGTAGCAAACAGAGAAGCTTCTGTGAGTTGGGCCTTTTCTTTTAGCCTTTTAAATCATCATGGCATCATGAGGTTACTTAAGTTCAGAGGTGGGTGGTACCATTCCATTCCATTAATTTAAGTAACTTTTAGAAACTTTAATATGGAATGCTCTTTAATTCTACTTAAGTACTTTTTGGAAATAAACGAAAATGTCCACTTGCTGGTTCCCGTGACTCAGTTTCTGAATGTACTGTTGTACTTTTGAGCTATTTTGTTATTTATTTTGAATTTGATTACTAATTTAAATTGTATTATTGATTTAGATTATATTATTTACCTAATTTTACTCTTACTCCAACTTAATTATTCAATTAGCATCTAGGTCACCCATGCAGGACGGGTCTCTTTTTGAGTCTTGGTTCCTCCCAAGGTTTCTTCCTTCTACTTTCAGGGAGTTTTTCCTTGCCACTGTCGGTCTAGGCTTGCTCAACTTGGGATTGGCCGTTTAAGATCATATAAGATTGTAAAGCTGCTTTGAGACGACGCTCCGTTGTAAACAGCGCTACAAAAATACATTTGAATTGAATTAAATTGAAAAAAGAAAGTGAAAGAAAAGATGACAGCAATCCAGTCATCATTCATTAAAAGTGATTACAATTCTAGTTAAGATTAAAGTAAAAGACAGAAAATAAAAGAAACGTTAAACCTTGATGACGATAAAGATACCAACAGCAAAAGAATAAATATGATTGAATCTGAAATTAATTTATTAATAATAACATTTTTATCGATTTACACTACAATTGTATTGCTCTTTACTTTTAATGTTTATTGTGAAGCGTATTTCTATTATATTGTGATTCTTTCAGAGTGTATACATCCAAAAGAACAGATAAAGTTTATGGGTCAGTGTGTGTAAGTGTATGTAGGTGTCAAACTAAAGTCTGAGTCATTGTCATTCCCTCATAAATGGAAAGTTTTTGCTGTTGCCAAAACAGCTCAGAGGGCACCATCAATAACGACAAGAATGTTTGTGGCCTTTGTGATCTGTTCTGAGTGATTACATTGTACATAAACACGTGTGTTAGAAGTTTACATCCTCTGTTATCTATTTGAAAAGTAGCTTTAGGTGAGATGGATGCATTAAAACACTTCATCGATCTCTTTCTTTTCTTCTGCCCTTCGTCTCATGTTTTGTCTGGCTTTACTTTCCGTAGCTCATAGTAGAACATTTCTCAGCTTATTCATCCATTAAGACAGATTGTTCTCGAAAGCTGCTGGGGATAAATAAATTGCTTACTTCATGTAAATCTTGGTAAGATTACACAAGCAAGGCTGATCCAGGGACGCAAATTTCTTCCTCCCATCCAGGTGCCGTCTGTTTGGACTTGGGATGTTCTCGCCATTGTCCACGTGCCTCTTTGGTTTAGGATTCCCGTGTTTTATGATACACCTAACAATAACTGTGGATTGGCTACTCTAAATTGTCCCAAGCAGCGAGTGAGTATGAATGAGTGAATGTGTGAATGTTGCAAGGATAAAGTGGTTACATGAGTGTATGAATGAACCCTGCGTTTGACCTATAACTATATAAACTGGTCCATAAACTTCATCTGTGTGATCTTCAGCATTGCTTTACAGTGACACTGTCTATTAATGCATTATGGGCTTCTGTCAAACAAAAGTATGAGTTCTTTAAATCACTTATCAATCACTTGTGTTTTCAGCGGTATCGCTTATGCATTTATCTCTTTTTTATACAGTACACAGTTTTCTTATGTTAAAACACTCTATATTTACATGACAAAAGTAACATTAGAAGATGTGATTGTGGTAATGTCAACAGCCAACATTTCAGACTGCTTTGGTCAACAACCAGTTTCAAAGAATGCAATGCAGTCATTAAACAGAGCATGGTTGGATTGGGATTAACTGTACAGTCTACAGGCCGACTCTCGGTCACTTGATGGATCATCGATCTCCACACATTTCTGTCTTTCATCGATGTGATCCATGAAG
>JAUZST010006633.1:0-14705 GCA_034779995.1 Parotocinclus haroldoi
GATAGAGCGAGAGAGAGAGAGAGAGAGAGAGAGAGCGTGAGAGAGAGAGAGAGCGTGAGAGAGAGAGAGAGAGCGAGAGTGAGAGAGAGGGAAAGAGAGGGAGGAAGGGAGAGAGAGAGAAAGAGAGAGAGAGAGAGAGAGAGAGAGAGAGAGAGAGGGAGTGAGAGAGGGAGACACAGAGGCTACATTCAGTCTTAGTGCTACTGACATTTATATGTTGTTTTTCTATTTTGCTAAATCCAGCTCTAGGCTATTTTTTTTCTAGATAATTTTTAAATAAATGTCTTCACGGTTTGATCACCAAATTATTATGACAAATATAGTTTCTGCCCCATAGATCCCTGGTTCGAACCTCACCCTGGCCCCACCTGTGTGGAGTCTGCATGTCCTCCCATGTCTGCATGGGTTTTTTTTTTCAGGTACTCCTGTTTCGTCCTACAGTCCAAAGACATGCATGTAAGGTTAAGTAGTGTTTCAGTGTGTGTATAATTGTGTCAGTGTATGTGGTCTATGATGGATTGGTGCCGGATTGCCAAGTTAGGCACCCGTGACCCTGACTACAATCAGTGAATGAATGAATTAATAATGTCTCCTTCATAGTTGTCTTCACTTTAGTTTTTCTCTTGTCTCATTACCCTCTTAAAAAGCAAAAGAGCCACCTTAACAACATCAGTAATATATAAATACACCACCTAGAAATCAATGTTGGGGTCAGTCAACACAGCTGGGGATTGAGTTCTAAAGGACTGAGTTCTGTACTGTGAACAGCAAGAGGTCTGAGATCTCATTAGTGCTAAAGCAGACCAGAAAGGGGATGGAGTCCTTTTTAAAGTTTGCTGAGATTTTGAACAATAAAAGAACCGAGGTCTGTTGAAGCTGGATTGGTTTCAGGTTCACTTTAACAGAGCAAAGCTCCGTTCATTTAAAAAAGAACTATAGGTGAAAACACCCTAAATGGAAAAAAAAAATAAGCATACGCAGATATAATTCCTAACCTTGGTAGCACTTTGTATTAAACACTTCACAATATTAATAGTCATAAAATAGACATGTTTAGAACATGCTTACAACATATAAAATAAAAAAGCTTACAAATTTTTCATTTTACCTCCAAAGTTATTAGTACCTCTTATAAAGAATAGGTGAATTGTTTAAAAACCGATTTATGGAATAACTGATATAATATCTATGACATAAGCAACACTTCTTCCACCCTAACACATCATGCAGGAAAGAAGACAAAGATCCAGGGGTGGTACAAAGTTTGACTATTTTTCTGAACTGGCAAATACAGTGTTGCCAGCTAAACATGAATTAAGTATTTCTGGTGGAAGTAAGTCTTGGTCTAAAGCTGGGGATCCCAGTACAGGTAGTGGGTGTTTTATCTACATTATCAATACAGTTGTTAGTTGCATACTGTATACGTAGTTAGCTAAAGAGTAAATACCCATGATATGACATTTTTGTAGAAAGGGTTGGTGTGTGAGACTAATCGCTGTTCATGTGAGGTAGCGATAATGCAGTTATTTCTCTGGCATATATTTAAATGACTACAGGTGTGGTCTGATTAGACACTGGGCATTTCCAAAAAAGGCTGTAAAATTGCTTCCCCGTTTTTACTTGAAAAGGCTTCCAGAGGCCATTTTGTGTGAATCACCAGAGATTGGTGACTTCTCGGCATGCCTCTGCGATACACTAGAAGACATTCTGCCCAGTTGACAGACTTTGAGAAAGAGCGCATCGTTAGACTGAGAGAAGGATGGCTGTTTCTTTGAACCCTCCAATGACAGGTGGCACCTTTACTACATACACCTGTCTCTGCCTGGAACATTTCTAGGCACTTAGTAGAAAGACATTTGTTGTCACACCACCCATTACATGTCCTGCCATCGAAAGCCAGCCACTGTCTCTTTGCCGTGGTGTCATGAACGAGAAGCTGGACTGCTACACACTGAAACCATATCATCTTTAGCAATGAATCCAGGTTTTGTTCAGTATTGTTAGTAGCAATGCAAGGGACACTAACTACAACGACTACATTTTACTACATCAATAACTACATTTTCTCTCAGAGCTGATGCTTCCGGCTCGGCATTGCTCTGCTGGTCTCCATCAGAGTGCAGGAACTCCCTCCATCAGTCGGACAGTAGGAGACGATGTGTCTCCAAGGACCTCCCACTACGGACTCACTGTATAATCTATTCTCTTTTATAATGTAGTTTATTTATTCTATTACCAATTTAAGTGTTATTATTAATTTGTTATTGATATATTCACCTAATTTTGCTATAATTTAATATACTTTTAGTTTTTATTTAATGAACATCTAGGCCGCCCATGGAGAACGGGTCCCCTCTCGAGTCTTGGTCCTCCCGTGGTTTCTTCCTACCATTTTAGAGAGTTTTTCCTTTCCACTGTCGCCCTAGGCCTGCTCAACTTGGGATTGGCCTTTTAAGATAATATAATATTGTAAAGCTGCTTTGAGACAATGCTCCGTTGTAAAAAGCGCTATATAAATAAATTTGAATCACAAAATAATTAAATAAAAAAAAGGATTCCAAAAATAGGATTCCAATATGAAAATCCCTTCCAGTCTTTTCATGCATTTGTTGACAAACTGGAGATCTTCTGCCCATCTTCTGTTCCTGGTTGCTGCTTTTGTACCAAAACATGATTATATTTACCTGTTTAAAATCATGTCATTATTCCGTTTTTTTGAAGAAGAAAAAACAAACCCCTGTCTTTTTTAGGGATGTAGGGATGTCTTTAGAAATGCAGATGTGTATGAACAAATTAAATGAAGATGACCAGACAAAACATGAAATATGTCAGGTTCATACCGTCTGCAATGATATAAATGCCAAAGTGTATACAGTATACACTGCTCCCAAAAATGTGGGGATATTGCATATTTTTTATTAGCAGTGTAAATGTCAGGAAATATTTTTTATTTGCACTTTCCCTACTGTCCCAAGGTTTTCTGATTTGGGTTTGTATTTTACACTAGCCATGGCTGTGAAGCATAAAATGTGTTAGTAGGAACTGATAAGTGGAATCAAACAGCTACTTGGTTCTGAGAATTTTGCATACCCAACCCTAGGGACCAGTGTCCCCTTATATTTTTATCTTTATGTTTTGAGAATGAAATGTAAAAGTACTGCTTTTTACAGCTTATTGTGAAATTGATCTAGGTTATGCTCAGACCGGCCATTTGAATATTATAAGCTCTTATATAACCGATTTTGAAAACTGACCGATTCTGGTCACGGATAAGTGCATCTCACGTAAGCATCCTGTTTGTTTTCATAGTCGACATGTTGTATGTGGGACAAGTTGTCAGATGTAAAGATCTGAGCCGCTTTCTTAAGGGCAGAATCATTCTAGCCAGATGGCTGTCGTAGAAATAATGATTGGAATTCTTTTCAGTCTCGACAGTACCTCAGTCCAGGTCACGATCCAATAGTCTTCCTGTGACAGTCACCAAAGTGTCATCCACCCCACCTAGACGGCAATACACACCCCAGCCGGCCAGTTACAGCACTGGCATTCAGCCCAAGACCTCCACACCCCGGATACCCCAAAAGTAAGCAGATTCTTGTTGTTTGTTGCCATGTGTACAGGATATAACTTTCTGCTAAGACAAATTACATGACCATCTTAAATTTATTCAACAGAACCCCACAATTCAGTTCAGATGAAGACTCCTCAGAGGAAGATGAACTGAAGGAAGAGTTTCCTCAGCCACGGAACGTCCTTAAAACAAACGCCACCACAGTGAAAACACAACCCCCAAGACCTCAGCAGCGCACTTTTGCCCCAGCTCTCACCTCAGTTCAAAAAGGAACCCAGAACACTAGACCCCAACAGGCCCCTGTACTCAGCACAAATAGGACAGAAGTGACTGCGCTCGAGAGCGAGAGCGAGTGGACTGAGGGCAGCGAGATGGAGGAGATTACCTTGGATGCCTTACCTTCTACATTACAGAAACACACAGATCAGAATGGGAACGTGCAGAAGACCCCTCACAGTAAGAAATACTTGATTCAGAACTGCTTACTTATATCCTGAAGTCACCCTGTTTCCAGCTGAAGTACATTTATGCACTGTATAATAGCTAGGGGTGTAACAATACTCTGCTCACTATTCGGGTCATTATACTACGTTCACAATTCGATTTTCTCAAGAATATTGACTTTACGTTCTTTTACAATTACTAAAAGGCATTCCTGTTTTATGTCTGAATTGTAAAAATGCAAATATATGCATGCATACTTAAGTTAAAAAAAACTAGTCTCCTACAATTAAAATAATTTTTAAAACTAGTAATGTAAATAACTTTACAGTTTGTGAAACACCTTTTAGTATCAACTGTGTGTGTGAAAAGAGCTATGCAAATATCTTGAATTCCAATTCTCTTCAGCTTCCAGGCATCAAACATACTGTATCTTTGAACTCTCTCATACCTATCTCTATATTATCTCTACATCCAGCAAATATTTTTATTGCGTCGTTCAGAAAATGTGGGAAGGAATGATTTCTGCTTTCAATACTGCAATTCTCTTTTCTGCCAGCAGGTGTCAAAACGTTTATTACGTTTCCATAAGACATAGGTAATACATCAGGACCGTGGCTAAGGGCGGGTATTTGGGGGGCAGTGCCCGTCCAATTACAATGTCGTGTGTCCCCCCCCAACAGTTTTTTTTTCTTCATATTTTAAATAATTTATATGTGGGGAAAAAATGACGTATTAATATAGCAATGTTTTACTGTTTAATTTAATCGAACATTTCATTCTCATGTATGTTCCGAAGCAGACAAAAATACAAGGCAAGTCTCTAGAGTGTTTCAGTACAGAATTAATAAGCAGGGCTTAACAGTCTTGCAGACATCTCTACTTCTTATTCAGAGAGCATTAACCTAGACTTTTAAGCTTTTAAAAAATGGTTTCAAGTACCAGTCACTACCCAAGGAGCGAAAGGAAAACTACTGCTAATGATTGCTTTATATCGGCGGTTAAATCCGCGCCCCACCCACTGGAAGAGCTCTGGCAATGCTGATGGTACATGCTGATGGTAAAATAGAACATTTTATTTACAACGTTAAACCTATGTTTCTAGTATTTGGAGGGGACTGTTTAAAAGCTCATTCTGGAATATTTGTGTTATTTTGCATTTTTAACACTTCATACATAAAAAAAATTTAATGGAATCATGAGCAGGGTCTATTGTTACACTCCTAAAGTAGAATAAAAAAATCTTTTAATATGCCATTTATTTATTTAACTATTTTGTTTCCCTTTTTAACCCCCTAACCCTTTACCACCAGGGGTGAGAAACCCCACTCTCATTGTAAACTTAAAAGACAAATGAAAATGGCGCTTACATCTCACATCACTGAATGTGCTGGAGATGTGGTTGTGCATGTGTGATGTATTGTAACAGCCATGTGCTTGTAGGTTATGGGAAGGCAAGGAGCAATAATGTGGCAAAACTGCTCCCGGAGCAAGGTCAGAAAAGAGCACCAGGAAGCACTGTCTCAGAGAAACCTACTGTAGTATTATCTGACGTGGTGCAACAGCTTAAGGTAAGACCTGTTTGTTCTGTAAAGAAAGTAATATCAGACTCAGTAACTGGATCTCATAAAAATATACATGAACAGTAGTATTGTGTATGTAATGTAAAAATGCTGACAAATAGAAAATACGCCTACTTACTTAGCTGCAGTAACACGTCAGCTTTAGCGTTCACTTCTCTCAGTTCACTTGGAAGTGTTTTCTTTTTGGGCAATGTTGCATACGATATCTGTATATTATATTATATTACATTACATTATTATAATAAGTATTTAAATACCCTATACAGGTAAGAGCTTTTTAACCTCCTGCAGTTCAATGTCTATTCATTTTAATGACTGCATACCTAAGAATTAGGAATATGAAATAAAAATCTGTCTGATATACATATAATTCACATCTGAATGACAAGCAAGCCCTTGTGACTGCGAATGGCTTAAAAGTTTATTGTTTTATTTCTTTTTTGTTTTTGATTTTTTTTTTAAGAAACTAATAATTAAAATAAAATAATTCCTGTATTATACAGTACTGAACTAAATGTTTATATATTGTGTTGTAATTCATATATATTGTTTCAAATAAAACTATGTGCAAAATATGTATGTTACTGTGATAATGTCCAGTCAGGTCCATTTTGCTCAACTTCCTGTCTCACAGTATGTAAAAAGGTGCATATTCACACTGCTATCCAAACCACTAGGTCCTGACTAACACCAGAAAAATGAATGAATTTTTTATTTGGTGGTCATTTATAATATAAAGCACTAGAAGAAACCTTCTATGAGATAGCAGAGGGCATATATACATGTTCAGAAGAACACAGTAGTGAGGCAGAGTTCCTCTCAATGAGCACAAAAGGGGCTAGAGGGCCAAACAGGAAGGGCTATATTATGCCGACATCATTGAGAGGAGGAAGGGTTTGTAAATGATGGAATTTTGGAAGTATTTATGTAGTATTTCCATTATCCAAACAATTTCCTGAAATTTACTTTTAGATTATGGTTTTAATTATACTTACAAAAGATAATAATACCTAATTACTGAAAACTGTGTGATATTAAAATATTTAGCACTGATACTGAATAACCCTTGTTGCTGTACAGCTTTTCGCAGCTATACAGACACCTAATCGGTTAATCTCAGAACCTCAAATCAGAATATGTTGGGATGGTATGGAAACCGCAAATAAAACAATGCTTTATTTCTTGACTTTTATTTCATTGCAGACAGTATGAACCAGTATGAGACGTTTCATGTTTTCTGATCATTTGTTGATAAGCATCCGATCCTGCATTTTAGGCCTTTACACACAAAAAAGTTTGAGTTAGGGGCAATTTAGAGCTAGTAATGATTATAATGGTGATTATGATCATAATTTTGTACAAAAGCAGCATCCAGGAAAGGAGTCTTTCATGAGCAAATATTGAAACTATTGAAATGTTTAAAGATTGTCAGGGATTTCTATAAATCAGTCTTAATTTTTTTCTGACTTGTTTTGTTTATGCATGTTTATAAATGCCTGGGCGTCCCTTGAAAAGGTGTCACCTTGGAGGAATTAATGTTGCTCTAAAAACTCAGTGTACTTAAAAAATAAAAGATAATAGTTTTAATTTAAGAGAAAAATAAGACTAAGCTAGGACTGAAATATGAAAATCCCTTTCAGTCTTTCTTTGAGGAACACTGTTGGTAAACATTTTAATCAGTTTCTTACACATCTGTTAACCACTGGAAATCCTCTTCCCAACTCAGCCCTTTTTTGACTCTTTGTTTTTGTACCAAATCATGATTATAATCACTGGATGACATCACCTGTTTGAAATCACATCATAAATTTAGTTTTTTTCCTTGTTACTAGCCATAAATTCCTTACAGATATACAGACCCAACTTTTTTGGAATGTGTTACAGGTGTGAAATGCAGGAATAGATTTTATTAACAAATGAAATGAAGTTGCTCAGACCAAAACAATAAATATCTTTGGTTCATACTAACTGCAAAGATATTAAAGTCAAATTATATGTTAGGAGCACTTTTTATATTTGCATTTTCTGTATCATCCCAATGAGTTTTATTATTACTGTCGATATTTTCTAAAGTATTTACCAAAGTGTAATTTTATTAATGCACAAACTGTATATGAATGATTTTCTCTGAAAGCTTTTCTAAAAGGTCTAGCTATACTGTACACACCGTAAGTGTAACGTGGCGTTTCATTCAAGTGTAGCAGTTTTGTGTATTTTTTCCTGGTACGTTAACAAACCCTAGATATTAAAAAAAAAAGTGCCAGTGCAACAGCCAACGGAAAGCATGCAGCCATAATGAAGGAAAGTCAAGTGTTTTCCCACCATGATATTGTTCCAATATCCATTTCATGGTCCTTAATGTGATCAAAGTAATTTTATTATTTGAGTATAATTAGTAGTTAAACAGTGTAAATCATGATTATATCATTAAATCGTATAGGCGCTCCAAAATCAACAAAAGGCCTACACATTACTGTCTGTCCAGACGCCAAATGTTATCTGATAAGCAAATTAGATTACCAGTATTTAATTCCCACATAATCTCTCTGCTTATCACAGTCTGAAATAGAAACACGATGACATCACCACTGAAACTGTTCTGCTTCATATGATCTGTTTGTTTGTTGTTAGAAATATGCTTTCTACAGCATTTTCCAACATCCCACTGCATGTAGATCACAAATAAGCAAACCGTTTTAAATAATCTGCATCATATTATTGTTTAATTGAGGTTTAGGGCTATTTTATACCTAATCATCAAATGTTTACTTTCATTTCCTTTTTTCCATTTGATTTTCATTGTTTACTTTCATTGGAATGGCCTTCTTAAAACTATTCAAATTATGAGATTCAGCTGTATTCAGTTTACAGAATTTCAGAACTGATTCATTTTGTTTATTTTAATTTGCAAATGAAATGAATCACACCCGTGATGTTATTTGCAATAACATGCAACATCAAGTGTTCTATTGCTTAAATAAACCATGGCAGAGGAATTCAGAAGCTACCATGTTACTTACTATATCTCTGTCTGTGGCAAACAAAAAACTTCTAAAAACTGTTAAACCTCCAAGGATAGCACAGGATTAAACTATTAGCATTAATACCTATCGTTTCTCTTGGCTTGTTCTGGAATAAAACCATATTTTATAGGAGTACACCATTATGCCTGGTGCTTGAGAAAAGTGATTTCTGTATGACTTCCCTTACGCAGGCATGATTGTTCATGTCAGAAGAACGAGCTAGGCCCTACAACACAACCACATGGGCCATTAACATTTTGAGGACCAAGGGACATACTTTTGTGCAATACTTTTCAATGGACAGGTGACTGAAACACAACCTACAGCAGACAAATATGTATGAAACCACTCAGTGTGTCACTGACTTTATAGAAATAAGGCTGGTTTCGATATGTATGCATTAGTTTCATTGTCAGATTGAGAGGAATTTTGTGTAAAAATTACTAAAATGATGTGCATCCAATCCGTACGGTCCTGAAAGGGTTAAGGGAATTTGGGGATTAAAACAAGGAACAAAGAATTTTAAGAAACCACTGTCACTTATTTATTTAAAGAAATACAGGTATGTAAGTACGCTGTCTAATGTCCACAGTATGTTGAAAACTGGACGTACTATGAAAAGGGACATTGACCAAAAATGGACGGTGAGCACACATTACCATGGTCACATAGTAGTTTACATGCTTTTTAAATAGTGTTTTATTTTAGACAAGAATGTTCATTTAAATACAGTATGAAAACACCTTTTTTTGTTCAGTACAGTACAGTCATTTCTGTCTTAAAGCAAGTGAAATGTTACCATACGTTTTACACATGTTTCTGTCAGCAGGTGCCAGCAAGGGTTTGCTCATACTATACGGCTCAAAAAAATTAAGGGAACACTTAAACAACACAATGTAACTCCGTGTTCCCTTTGTTTTGTTTTGAGCAGTATAGTTTCTCTCATTCAGAATTAGATATGCAGGGTGAGGCAAAAGACACAGGACACTCTTTTATTCAGAATTTTAAAAAAACTTAAAAATGACATATATGAATACCCCAGCAAGTAATGAGTGGGGGTGCCACAATGGTCATGTATCAAAGAAGAACAGAATTGTGTCAGAAATCGATTTGCAATATCTCTTGTTGTTCAAAAATATTTAACATCTATATTATGTCTTGTCTAGCACGGTGGCTCGGTGGATAGCACTGCTGCCTCACAGCAAGAAGGTCCCGGGTTCAATACCAGTGTGGATCCTTTCTGTGTGGTGTCTGCATGTCCTCCCCGTGCCTGTGTCAGTTTACTCAGGGTACTCCGGGTTTTCTCCCAAAAACATGTGTGTTGATTAGGTTAATTGATGTGCCTAAAGTGGCCCTTAGTGTATGACTGTGTGTGTGTGAGAGCCCCGTCTAGGGTTATTCTTGCCCTTGCGCCCAGAGTTGCCAGGTAGCAGGTAGCCAAGCAGAAGATAATTAATGAATGAATTATGTCCTATCTATCTTTCATACCTGTACACTAACTCAAACCCTAGCACTGTTTGGGCAGCATTCACATTCTATTCTTATGTATTGCAGTACACAGACATTAACAATGATGATGATGATGACGACTGGGACATTTCCTCTCTGGAGGACATTCCTGTTGCACAAAAGCCCAGCCACGTCCCTCTGAGGAAGAGTACAGACAAGAGTTTGGATACCAGCACTAGTGTGTGGGGAACCATTACAGGCAAAGGGCAGGAGTCAGGTATGTAAGTCTCGCAAGTCTCTTGGTCCTACCGGGGTTCTAAGCGTTTCTTTCCAGCTCATGTGTTATCGCGTTTACTTACTGCTGCCGACTCGTTTTCCCGTCCCTCGATTTTCGCCTTCGCCTCGCCCTTTTGGTTTCTGTTCACCGTGTTTGGTATTTCGACCCTGGACTGTTTTGGTTTACGATTTCTGCATACCGATTTTGTATTAAAGCCTGTCTCTGGAACTCTGCGTGTGAATCCACCATTTCTTCTACGTCGCCTGATACAATGCTTCATCTTTTTTAATTTTATGCATATTTTACTTAAAAAAAGACAATTTCTTTGTTCTTGAGCTCTTTTAAACATTTTAAAACATAGAGCAAACTTGAAGCGATATCTTATATTATTATTAAGCGATATCATAGTATAACTACATATGACTTATGTAGGGTGTCAGTAGCTTCTTTACATGTTGCCACCCTTCGGTTATATCCAATAATCTAAAATTCCCTGTAGCCGAAGTTTACCACATACGGTACTCCAGCCGAAGCCATTCTACCCTCTTTTGCTTACATGTGATGCTTCTCTTCGATTTCCTGCTCGCGATAAGCGGATGTTGTGATACGTCACAAGACAAGAGACTGAGTCTCAAATCACGGAAAATAAAATTACGGAAAAATGGCAACATTTACACGCAAAGAAAGTATTTTTCTATAACTTTCATGCACAGTGCCTGGATAACGAACTTACTCTTAATGTTCACGAGTCATTTTGGACGAGTCCGAGTCGAGTCGAGAGTCATTAGGGACGAGTCGAGTCTGAAGTCTTTTTCTAGGTGACTTAAGTGCGACTCACTCGAATCCCCGTCTCTGCTCACTGACAATTTCTTTAAAAATAACATTTGTTCCCAGTTGTTAAGTGTGTTTTCCTAATTGTTTGTGCCTTAAATGAATAGAAAAAAGTTATTATTTATTAAAAAGTTTTTATATTATTATTTACTTGTAAAAACAGCTTTTGTGATAGGCACAATGATATTTTGAAATGTATTTTTAATGCAACTGTAATTTTTAAGGTGCAAGAAAAACAGGTCTGTGAGAATTTGGCTGGTTGGTAGGTGATCAAATACTTATTTTATGCAATAAAATGCAAATTAATTATTTGAAAATCATACAATATGATTTTGAGAAAGTCTGTCTGTCACTTTTGAAGTATACCTATAATAATAATTACACACCTCTCCATTTTTTTAAGGTGGGAAAACTTGCAAAAAAATATCCAATACTTATTTTCTAGACTGTATATATACTGTTCACACAAATGAGGGGATATTTAATTTGTATATACACATACAGGGTGAGACAAAAGTCACAGGACACACTTTTATTTAAAGAACTTGTGGAAAATGGAATATCCCAGCAAGTAATGGGTCCATGTTTTTGACTATATCCAGAACATGGCCGCCATCTTGAAAGCTGCAAGGGCAATTTTTTAAGACCAGAAATATCTCAAATAAGACCAGAATTGTCTCTGACTGCAGCAATCAGATATATTTTGTGATTAAAAAGTTATCAACACAAAGGTAAAAACTTCTGTTGTTCATCAGTGGTAACAAGACAATGCCAATTTAAAGTAATCAATTAACCTAACCTGCATGTCTTTGGAGGAAACCATAGTACTTCACGCAGACATGGGGAGCACATGCTCCACACAGGAAGGCCGCTACGCCCTTGGACTGTACCCAGGACCTTCTTTGGTCCAATGCTATCCACCGTGCCACCCTAGACATACTGCATATACATACAACTATGCATAACACAGCACATGATTTTTTGCTTTTATATTTTAACTGAAATGAGATCAAGCTTCATTCACACCTGTTGCATTACAGGTGTTCAGAGATACGTAATAATTACACAACAAGACATTATTGTAATAAATAACAACAAGTACTACATACATGTTTATTTAGTCTGTTTATGGGGACTTCCAAAAATGAATCTTTACATTAAAATATAAGGAAGTCAAATCTTTCATTATGGCATATTTCATTTTGGGGTATCCTCTATTTTTGTGAACAGCATAGCAGCAAACACGTATACCACAATATACTTTATTTTAAACATTACTTAGACAGGTATTCTATGTAATTTCTCAAATTTTATGGTAAATTAGAATGGCTATATTACCTGTAATAATTACTAAATTATTCAAATAAACAAATAAACTCACACAAGGACATCCAATGATTTGTTCATATATACAAGATTTAAGTTATTGTATATCCAAACAGTTTTATTATTATGTTTTATGTTCTTCCTATATACAGTAATTGGAGTACGTAATAATAAAACTGTTTAAAATCTTAGTACCTATTTTACAAACACAAACATAAGCATTTTGGTCTGCAATAGAAAGCAAAACGTAGGATTCCTGTATAAAAGAAACGGGACCAGGAGGTAGGTTGGGTAAGAGCTGTCACCCCCACAAAACAGAGCACATTAGATAAATCTGCCATAATGATCTCAAAGACCACAGATATATGAAATACTGGCACATTTGAGTGACAATGACTGTCCAGTTACATACCCCACTCTGGTAACTCAGATAACAAAAACTATTTTTTATACTTTGTCATTGTACATTATTTACTTGCATCAAATTGTTACAGCTATTGTTTTATACACAACTTGGCTACTGTCAAATCTCAGATGCAGGCTGTGGTCCATCTGTTTCTCTACATACTTTGTTAGTCTTTGTTCTTAGCACAGCAGTGACACTGATGTATGATCGGATCAAACACAGCAGTGTTTCCATGATTTTAAAGATTGTTATTTTAACTCACTGTGCACTCTATTTGACACATGTAGAGTACCACATTGTTTTTTTAGTCATCTTTAAATCTTTTAACAGCACTTACAGTATGCTGCCTACACATTGATGGTCCCTTGACATTTTGCTTGGTAGACTATTTGGAGTCCAGCAGTAATATTGCAGTGTTCAAAAACTTCAGCAGCACTGCTGTGTCTGATCCAATCATACCAGCACAACACACACTAACATCACTTCAGTGTCACTGCAGTAATGAGAATGATCCATATCCCATACTTGGTGCAATGTGAGAGGTTAGTGTGAGTTCCTTTAGGTTCATGATTATGCTGAACAACAATGATGTGCATGGTATAGTTGTAATAAAAGAAACACTGCTCTCTGACTTCAGCTTGCTAAAGATTCCAAAAACAAATAATAAGGCTACTGGATGCATGAAACTAATAAGTTAAATAAGAAGCTGAAGAATTATGTTTTTGGTCATATTTATGCAGCTATCATATTCTAAAGGGCTCACAAGCTTTGAAGTACCACTGTATTCGATTCGATGGGATGTTTGTGACACCACTTTCATGAGTATGAGAGTGCACAGATAGGAATGTGAGAAACTTTTGATCTTGTAGGGACAGTGCACTGGTTCCCAGAACTTATTTCTTTTGTTTGCACAAAGTTCTCCAAAATCTACAACTTTTATTTGGGGAAAAAGCATTCTTTCTTATTGGTTACTGTCAGTGTTAGGATTAGTTATACCATTAATTACGTTACTGGAAAGTTCCCAAAACATACTTATATCAAGACTGTGTGCACGTGTGCGTGTGCGTGTGCTCTCGAGCATTATTGCATGAAGAGTCTTGACCGTCCCTTTATCCACTTAGGGGATCTTCACGGTAGTGTATAGCATAACGTAACTTCTCCATCATCACTTCAAGGGTGGAATACTGGGGTAGCTTTACCATGAACATGCAGGTTTCCACTCGAATGTAACGGAAATCAGGTAAACCTGAAACACAGTACAAATCATAAAACAGTAAAATTATCATTGTCTAAAGTGCTTTAGTGTGTGAAAACATTCTCCAATGTTGTTTACAATTTAGAAAGTATGTATCTCTTTCATGAACATCTTACACAGTAAATGTCAGGTGACTGCTTGTCTAAATTGAAATGATCCAAACAGTAATATTCCACAAAGTGGAAGATTAATTACAAAACTGGTCTACATTTTAAAAAATGCTTTTTGCTGACCTAATTAGTTTATTTCACTCAAAAATAGTATCCAGGGTTGAATATCAAGAGTAATAATAAGAACAAATAACAAAGAAAAATGGTCACTTTTTGAATGCTCTGGAATAGTTATAATCATATTTTGTGCTCCATCTGCATTAATGCACCATCTCCAGTGTTTCATGTTTAATTGAGGGGAAGTAGTTCAGGTGGCTATCACTTTGACAATCACGCTTGCTCACATTTTTAACTAAAAGGCAATTGAAAAAAACTTGAATGAATCATTGATTCATTAGATTATTTCATATTATTATATCATTATATCATTATA
>JAUZST010006634.1:0-14705 GCA_034779995.1 Parotocinclus haroldoi
CTGTAAAGCTGCTTTGAGACGATGCTACATTGTAAAAAGCGCTATATAAATAAAATTGAATTGAATTGAATTGAATGATTATCTTACCTGTAGTAACAGACCACAGTCACACAAACTAGGGTACAGCAGCACACAGAGACTGAGATAAGGAAGGCAAGCCAGTGAGGGGCAAGAAACGCCTCTAAAAAAATAAAAAAAAAAAGAGGGATTCAGTCTCAACTCAAACTAATGCTGGAGTTACATGATAAAAGCCTAATTCCTGAATTTTCCTGCATTTTTAAAAAGAAAAACATCCCAATAGAAGTCAATGGAAATTTCACAAAAAATCTTTTTGCAAGGAAATATGCTCACCAGCCACTTGACTTGATACCCGTTTAACCGTTAACACGTATCTAAATCGCTCAATCACATGTTCGAACAGAGCATCAGAATTGGGAAGAAGGGTGATTTAACAGACTTTGAATGTGGCATGTTCATTGGTGCTAGAAAGGCTGGTCTGAGTATTTCAGATCCTGCTGATCTAATGTGACATTCATGTACAGTCATCTCTAGGGTTTACTGACATAGTTTGTAAAAAAAAAATAAAAAAAATAAAATAAAAATACTCAGTTTCCAGGGTGATAATGCCTTGTTTATGCCAGAGGTCAGAGAAGAACGGCCAGACGGGTTTGACCATTCCTACAACCCAGATATAAGAGCACCTCTGAAAGCACAACATGTCAGACCTTTAAGGAAGACACTCCTATCAGCTAAGAACCGGCAAGTGATGCTACAGTTGAGAGGAGCTCATCAAAAATGGACAACATCAGGAAAATCGAGATGCCTGGTCTGATGAGTCTCGATTTTTGCGGTGGCATTCAGAGGAGCCAGGTTTTTCCCTAAACAACATCAAAGCATGGATCCATCCTGTATCGATGGTTCATGATGCTGGTGGTGGTACAATGGTGTGGAGATATTGTCTTGGCACATTTTGGGCTCCTAAATACAGATGGGACACAATTTAAAAGCCACAGTCTGTGTGTGGACTGTGCTTGATCTGGTCCATGAGCACAGTATAACCATGCACTGTGTCACATGGCTGTAATCACCTCAAACCAGTGTCTTAATCATGACAGTCAGTTCACTGTACTCAAATGGCAACAGTTACTAGATTTCAATCCAACAGAGCACCTTCGGGATGTGGTGGAACTGGAGATTCACATGACGGATGTGTTGCTGACAAATTAGCAGAGAGTGTGTGATGCTGTCATGACAACGTAGACCAAAATCTCTGAGGAATGTTTCCAGCACCTTGTTAAATCTAAGTCACAAAGAATCAAGGTAGTTCTGACTGCAAACATGGATCCAACCTGGTACTAGCAGGGTATAACTTATTAAATGGTTGGTGAGTATATTTACTGGACTTAAAAAAAATACAAAATTTAAACATAGCACAGAGATTATGTACATAAACCTTTCTGTATGTATAAAAGGAATACAAATAAATAGATGTACTGTGAGGTATAACAGCACTGTAATTATAATGATATGCTGAGGAAGCAGAAGTTTAGAACCTGGTTCTCTGGGAGGTAACTCGGGCTTCAGATCCTGGTTACAGAAATCAGACTGACAGCACTCGATAGTTCGTCTTGTCTGAGCATACTGGGAGTCCTGCAAAAGAAAGAGTTAATAAATATAAATTCGGACCAGGAGTTGAGTAAAACACCAAAAAAAACGTCTAACCGATAATTTTACCTTGCACTGAAAATGTGAGCCTTCATACTTCATGCAGCCAGAGCTTAAGAACACGTCTCCGTTTTCATCCTCCTCGATGATTGCGAAACACTGACCATTTGTCCTGTAACAGTCAAGCAAATATATTTGGTGAAATATTTAACACTGCAAATAAATAAACTGGACCTCCATTGCTCAAGGTAAAAGCTGAGAAAACTGCATAAGCTCGTCCCCATCACGTCAATAATGTTTTTTTTTTTAAAATAAGTAATGACAGGGCTGACAAAGTTAACACAACCTATATATACAAAACGCAGTGTAGTTCAACACCGCTTAAAACATTAATGCAGCTTGAAAATGTAAATTACCAGTAGTTATTAGTGGTGTTCTGATAAAACGGCCACTGACCATTATCATCCGATTTTCGTAGCAAAGCATGTAATCGTCGTATGCCGATCACAAAGACTGATCACCTGTACTTTGCAACCTGCAGAGTCCCTGTGTGCAGTGTTGTGTCCCCGCCCCTGTCCTTTACATCGCGCAGGCGCATGGCAGCAAATCATAAACAAACATGTCTGCCGTGTGGAACTTTCACATGATCTGTGAGAGTGGTGTAAACTTTGCATCTCGTAACACATGCAACGAAAAGATACCTCACGGGGGAAGCACATTAAAACACTTTATTAAAACACTAATTTAATACGTAATTTAAAACTCTTGGTGGAGTATGGTGGAGGCTGGAGAGAACAAAAACAGGCACCCGGAGCAGCAACTCAGATGGCAATTAACAGAGCCCACACTTACCAACACGCCCGTATGAGCATGACAGTCAGAAGGCTAAGCAAATAACTAAAATAATCAATTACATTCAACGGTTTAGATGAGCAGCCTTTTTCAGTGGTGAAAGAATAGTTGTGCATGCAAGTTTTAAGTATTTTTTTTCTCTTGGAAAAATTCAGTAAAACATGTTTTTGTCCAAGACAATATTAGTGTACCTTTTTTCCAGATCACATAGCCAGTAGCACTCATAACCAAATCGAAAAATTACAGCCAGTCAATGTGACCGTTATCGGTGATCGGCAGCATAACATGATATGAAACATGATCGGAGCATCCCTAGTAGTTATGCATTGCACCCTAAATGTACGCGCACAAATTTACTATAATATAAAATTAGCTAATAAATAAATACTGTATTTTGCATTGAAATACCTTTTAGGTAAGCAAGGCCCTACGGCAACTTTATTAAATGGTCCATGATTAAATGGGCCGGCTAAATAAAAAAAAAAAAATCCGTTTTTAGCTATTTAATTTTATTTTTGATTGCTTGGGTTGTCCTTTCCTGTGCTACTTGCACACATTATAATAGTCTTAATAGTCTTTGTTACTTTCTCAGTTGATGTTTATGGGTTTATTTTCCAGCTCACAATCAATCGTAATTATTAGAAATATATAATTATTGCTTCACCAGTCAACAAGAAATAATCAAAGTAAAACCGTTTAGTTTGAGCTATAGCAAAGCTGTAATGACCACTTTCTACCTTGTGTAATCGCTATAGTGACTTAGAAAAATCCAAGATATTCACAGAACCTTTTCCAGACTTGGAATTAACATGACTATTCCAATGGTACCAGGCTTTAGGAATACTGCTGCAGTATTACTATTAAATGCTGATGTAATAAAATTTTGACTGCCTTAGATTATGAGCTCTTGACCTCGGATTCCATTTGAATTAAATTGTAATTAGTTGACTGACACATTTTAACAAAGACAAACTGTGAGTGAACCCTGTAGTGGTCACTTACATGCAGGTGTTGTTCTTGGCATCCTCTGGGCAGTGTCCTGAACAGTAGCAGCTGAGGAAACGTGGTGCATCCTCAGGCTCCACAGTCGAATCAGGTCCTTGTCTTCTATAGTCGGAACTGTGTTTGACCCCTGTCCCTTGCAGTACATGGTCTGGGTTCTGCCCAGCTGCATAAACAAGAAGACAAAAACAGTACTCTTAAATAAGATTGGGTTGATAATACAATGTAGACAATGATTATCATCTGAACAATTAGGTGATATTTTAGTGATCAAATTCAGAGGCTTTAGAGCATGTAATTCTTTTCAGTAGGTATATATTTAGTATGTATCTATTACCATATACCATATAAATAGCTCCTAACATCAAATAAATATGTAGGATAATTGTAACTGTTGTAAACAGTTCTGCAGTCAGTAAAACAGTGTAATGTGCCCACCCTGAGTGTAATGCAAGAGGTGCGAGAGAGGTGCTGATTTTCCTAAAAAAAAATAAACAAATAAAAAGAGAGAGAGAGAGAGAACAGGCTAGAACTTTCCTATCTTTTACAAATGCCTGGTATACTCTGTATAAAATCCGACTGCATAAACAGGCACTCCTCGTTTAATGATGGTGTGATGATGTTTTCAACTTGATGATGGAATCCAGTAATACACACTCAGCAGAGTCTGTATTCTGAATTATGCATTTATATTTTTCCCCAGGCAAGTCCAGCAAGTGACTAGCTATTTAACCATGTAAGTAAAATAAGCTTTGCGTTAATTACTTTTCCCAAGTGTAGGTTAATTGAACTGTTTTAAGGTATGTTTAAGAGAAGTTACGTTTACATCAAATTCCGTTGCTTGGTGTTTTTTTTTTAAATCACAAAAAGTTATCAGCACTCGTCGGTCACTCGGCACACGTCCTTAACCCTGTACGAGTCGAGACCTCACGATAGCTCTTGCTGCTGCTCCTTTTTGGTTGGTGAAGTCTATCCCCTTAAGGCACCATAACAAAAAAAAAAAAAAACTAAGTACTGACCACCAGTAATAAACTATAATTACAATAATTAACTAGAGATGAAGGTGGCTATAATTTTACTACAGTGTAGAGCCACAAGGAAATGACCTCATGTATTGATCACATATATTAATCTTCTGCTCAGGTAAACCCCAACGTGTGCCCTGATATACCCGGTCTCCAGTATTCCCCCATTTGTTTCAAGGTGGCAGGCAGACACTGAGCCACTAGGCTACGTGTTTGAGACGGCTGCAGGCACTTCCTCTGGAGCACGACTCCACTCTAGGTCTTCTAGCCCAGACATGTCAGTAAGACAGCCAATCACCCCCCTTCGTGCCTCCTCGAAGAGCCTGGAGGCACAGGAACACGGTGCTCTGGTTTTCACATTCCGATCTTATTATGAGCTTGTCTGTTTTCGGCTTCCCCAACCATGTGCTGCTGCTCATCTGGAATTCGGACTGAATTTTACTCAGAGATAATTCTATCAGGGTTCGGTGATTTAATTGCGACCGAGGAACATGAGCTTCTGTCATGCAGGTTTACTTTATAACTTGCTTGCCATGCATACACACATAAAATGGGGAGAAACTAGCATTGTTTAATACGCCGTTTCCCGTGAATCTTGAGCATTAAGCATAAATAGTACTTGGGCAACATGTTAACATTGAAGGAGACCACTGTGTGATTTTGTAACTGTTGTCGGCGTTTTAAATGACATCAAATATCATATACCACAAGTATTGATACTCATGATTAATGAATGGGAAATTTACAGATAAAATGGATCTATAGAAGGTAGCCATCATTAAAAAATTAACTGCAATTTAACACAAGTGAGGACTAATCTGAGCACAATGCTCACATTTTCACCTACGATCCACCTAAAACCATTTGGAATTTTGTTTTCGAGTCCCTAGTTTTAATATCAGGAACGCACATATTTGTAGGGCTCCCCGTTTATGCACAAAACTTAATTACGCACAAAACATAATTCAGAGCTCAGCTGAAGAAGATAATGGATACTTATCCAATACATACACCTCATAGTGACATCCGTCTGGTCATATGCTGTAGTTTAAGTTCAGCAAAACATTAGATATTTAGAGACAGATTTCACGACAAATTGTGGCCTCTTCACATGCAACACCGGTTGTGCCAGTCAACATTCATAAAATAAGGGAATGGATCATAAACTATCAAATACAAGGTGCAGGGCTTCAGGCCATCGCTTTCAGCCAGGTAAACGATAAATTGGTGTATCCTTCAATAAAAGAATTAAGAAATCTGAATATTTCTGTATTGACAATTTCTGAGGTTTTGTCCAAAATCCCCAAAAGAAATTAAATATAGAACTGCATAAAATGAGTAAATTACTTAGTGAATGTACTGATTCGTTTCCTTAATTTTTTTTAATCCTAAAACCAACAGCCAACCTTGGGTCCAGATTGAAATATGATTAAATTTACTGTGTCAGTCAACATCAGGTGTTTTCTGCAAAAAAGTCTGATCTGATTTGATATGGCCCAGTGATTCAAGTTAGCATTGGCTCAGACAGAAACTTAAGAACTCCTAACTGTAAGAATACACCAAAAGAAATAAAATGACCTAAAGGAGTCCTTTCGCTCATATGAGAAGTAAGCAAACAGTACGAAGTAACAAATATATATATATATATATATATTATAAAAAAGGGTGTAAAGCATAGCAGAGTTCCATGCACTGATAATCTTGATCTATTAAAGCCTTTGAAGTATACTATCAGAACAACCAGAGCTACTGAGTCTAGACTTCACCTAAGCACAAATATACTGGGTCACCATTTTAACTGAACTAGGCAGTATCTCTGACTCAAAATGTGGCACAACCATGAAGCCAAGGTGAGAAGAGCCCTCTGACTGATGACTCTGGCGTGGAAAGTTGAAGTCAGGAAGGCCGATCAAATGAGGCAGGCCTCAAATAGAAACCAGAAAAGGCCTCCCGCACTCCCACAGTGTTTTAGACTCCCACTCGACTTGGCGCCTTCGCACAGTACGAGAAGCAACCCAAGTGAGTCCTGAAGGAATCAAGCTGGATGGCCTCAATGACATCCATTTCAGCTCAGGAAAGTCACACTGATGGCTCCTGAAAGTTTCCCAATTTCCATCCTCCTTAATCATGCCAAGCTCATTTGCATTTGTAAAGACACACAACACCCATTTATAATATAGAAGAGCTCTTTGAAAGCTAGTCAACATTTGAAGGGATGCACTTTAGAAAACTTGGCAGCTCTCAAACAAAACCTTGCAGAGCTCTTCAACAGCACAGAAGACATTTTGCTCGAGCCAAGGTTTTGGCTCAAGTTGCTGGTCTGTGATTGGCTTGAGAGTCATGACGGATGGAGCTGAGGGCCTGTCAGGCTGTCAGCAAATGTCTGTGCTTGCAGCCTCCTTATGCACATGTGGGCTTCATTCTAGTGCAGCACCCTCCCCCATAAGGAGCCCCTCCATTAACTGCGTATACACACACAGCCAGAGAGAAAGAGCATGCTAATGTTCTCTTAAAGAAACACAGCTCAAGGAAGCAGGTCTCAGTTCTCAGTGTGCGATAGAAAAAGACAGCCTTGTAGTTCTCCAAAAGCAGTACCCCACCGTAAAGCTTTCTGGCAAAAAAGCAGTGCTCTTGACATGGGGAAATGTAGAAGTGTATTACATTTTTATTACCAGAGTTTTTGATCACAAGGCACTTCAACCTTTATTGTACTAAAATTAATTAAAACATATCGCCCTCTTTCATGAACCTTCTGTTGTATCTGTATTGACTCAAAGTTTGTTTTGGTCCCATCATTGCATCACTAATCAGAACATACTGAAATGTCTGATTTACATTATTTAGTGTATGCAAAAGACGCTGAACTTGTTACTTGTCTGTGACCTACAGCAAATTCAATGATATAATGTAAATCAGCAAAACTTGAAAAAGGAACATCCTAGTTTTAGCATTCTTTCCCATAAAAATGGCGTGGAAGGCAACACCAGTAAGCGCTATCGAACCAAAAACAGTTCTAGGCACTACTTTCCGAGGGACTGCCCAAACGGAGCTTTTCCGAGAACTAAATTCATCCAAGGGAAATTTCTGGTTTATATTTGGATAAAAAATTAAAAGTTGCATGAAATGACCTACTCTAAACAAAGTAATGTCCTAAATGACCAACTACAAATGAAGCATAAAAACAATATGCTAAAGTGCTTTTAAGGCCAAGTTGCAAATACATACTGTTTTAGCAATTTCATCAACCTCAAAAACTGGTTTAAAAAGTATTGCTTTTGACAGAATGTGCCAGTATATACAAATATTGTGTGCTTCATTTGTACGGAAAACTTTAAGAAACTGCCTGATTGAGCTGGAATGAAACCCAGCAGCAACACTAGAGCTTGGAGTACAAGACTCCACTTTGTGTTATCAAACAGGTATGCATAATTCAGATTAAAAAACTACTCTGAAAAAAAGAATAGAAGGTTTTATGAATTACATTACATGTGTTTCTTATTAACGTACCAGCTCATTGTGGGGCTTACAGGAAGCAAACCACGGGTTAGTGAAGGTTTTTGATGTGCATTGAGCTAAGCCCCTGATGTTGACAGAAGCTAGACACACCCTTGAGTCAGAGAGGTAGGCACTGCAGGCCTAAATTTGGGCTTGTAAGGGTTCTCCCTGAAACAAAATAGTAATCGCATTTTAAAAATGTCAATGCAAACAAGTGCAGACGGCAGAGACAAAAAAATTCAATCCATAATTATGGGAATCTTCACAGACTATTCACACCATCATTGTGTGTAAACCAAAACAATGAATACAATCTTTACTAATGACTAACGGGATCAAACACACATTTATAATACGATAACAAAAGTTCCTGCACGGGACTTTTATTCTAGCACAACGCTGCACAGGCAAACCATAACCATAATCTTTCCTTAAATAAAAGATGTTGGCCTATAATGAGACTAGTCATAAATACTGCTAACAAAAATTAAGGGATATTTCAAAATCATATTAAATATCCCCTCATTTTTTGAGCACTGTATATTACCTGCATGGTCTTTCTGTTTTGTTCATAACAGTAGAAAGTTTTGCTGATGTTTATCACATTTTTTAATTCTTGGGTCCAATAATGTGGACCTTACTTGACACTGTAGCAATTAGCTAAATATTCCTGCAGACCAAATACAAGCCTTCAGCTGCGTTCCAATTCAGGAAATGCATCCTTTACAGGATCTATGTGGTTTACCAAGGGGAGTCCTTCAAAGGCTGGAGACTGGTGAACACCGAACCTAAATGAGACGGTGGTGGCTTGAGAAGGATGCACCCATTAGATCCCTCATCATCATGGAAAAGAAGCGCTTGGCTGCATATAAAGGATGACGGTTCCACTACTGTCTCTAGATTCCCCAGATCTCAGCAACCTGTGTGATGTACTGGACTTCTCAATGGAGACACCTTCTTACAGTAAGTGTTTTGTTGATTATGTCTTTGTGCCAAATGCGGTACAACAGGACACCTTTAGAATTCTTATAGTGCACATGCCTCAACTGTCCTTTATTGTTACTGCTGATAGCAGGTTTACAGCACTAGTTATCGAGTAGCACTGTATTAACAAGTCACAGGTAATTTTGGAAAATATTGCGATGTTTGATTTAAAACCACCCAAGTTGAGCAGGTCAAAGAAATAAGCCAATTCTAACGTTAAAGCCGTGAAATAAACCTAAACATAAGGGTTGCACAAAAATTGCTAGAGCAAAAGAGCACCGTTTTGTTGCTGACTATCATAGCGCCAATCAAGGGAACAAGGTTTAGAGCAACATTATCATATTAATTGTTACCACCCAACAATAAATCGAGTTTATGCAACTGGGTGACAGACATTTGTATGATATTTGTAGACATTACCTGAGCTGTTATTTTGTAAAAAAGCAATAATAACGTGACACATACAGACCATTACGGTAATATACCATAACGGGCTACAGAATCCTACAGAATACTGGTGAGTGGCGGAAAACTTTAGAGTATATCTCACATGCTCAATCTACATTGAAAGTGAGCAAGAGCACAGAGTGAGGATTTCCTGAGAACAATGGTCTGGAAATGACTATGCCCTCGAGCAAGCCAGACAGTGTTATACAGGAAATAGTTAAAGTGCAAAAAGGAAGAAAGAGCGGCAGCAATCATTCCAACAGCTTCCTGTTGTGGAGCCAGGGAATGGTTGGGGGGGGGGGGGGTGTCTTAACTGGAGCACTCTGTAGACAGAACAAAATAAAAGGTAAGATAAACTTTGTTCATAATTGCTGAATTATCTGGGCCTATACAAGAGTGTTCAGATTATTACCTACTGCTGCCCGATATGCAGATTTTGTAGGTGAATGCATGTTCACACTTTTTTTGGGATTGCCCAGTGAATAAGTAATTTACAAAGCCGCTTGGCCCTCGCGGTAATCCAGAGCCAGTTGATTCAATCTTACAAAGCAATATCCAGGCAACTGTCTGTCACCTTGCCAAAAATGCCAGTACTGTGTTTTTTATCAGAGCTGGGACTTGAATTCTTAATGTGATCATTTCATGTGCATTTTGATGGCAACGTATTGTAACTGCTCCATCTTTGTTGTGGTTGGCATTCCAGCAAGTGCAGGGTTTTTCTTACCATGGAAAAATTTGTGCTTCTACTTTTATGCTGTCATCTCTCGAGTGGAAAATAAAGTGTACACTCTGGAGGAAGACCATAGATCTGATGCTGGCATCCCTGGATTTGAACTGTACTGCATTTTACAGTCGGTGGCACGGTGAGGCAGTGATTGGTGGTCGACCAAACAGCATCATAAAAGCGTTTCTATACCAATCACATTTACACCTGGGCAGTGCGTGGCAGCAACACAAACACAGCCACACAAACAGCTCAGTATTTTACTAACTCTAATTCAGATTTCAATGTGTGAGTTTAAGGAAGTTTGAACACAGCTTATCTACTTCCCAGTTTGTTTTTAAGACAAGTCGCGTGTTGATGGTGAGGTGGTGATTGAAATCACGTACCGTTTGGACTGCTATAGTACACCAACTAGTCTGTCAACTGACAAAGGAGAATGGATCTAGCATTATTTCAGACACAGCCATGCCTGCACAGCATGCTAATGGTGAAAGTAAGCCACGGAGGACGACACAAAGCTAACAAAGACAGAGATCTCTAAAGATTAGACCTGCTTCCTCACAGCACCAGTGACCCAAGATGGAGACGCCAGCCGGATGCTGTCTGTGTGGAGTTTGTATGTTCTGTTCAGTGTCTGTATGAGTTTTCTCCAAGCACACCATTATCCAGTATGACTTAAAACTGACAGAATTTTACAATCCAAAAAATCATGGAGTAAAGGCTTTGTCCAACATTGGCAGAGATGGAATTTGAAACCTGGACCTCCACAGTCTGGGATTCTAACCATTACACCACCACAGTCCCATATTTTAAGCTCTAACATATACTGGATGGTAAGTGAAGATCATTTTCTCATTGGCAGTATGCAGGATGTGGGAGAAATGTTCATGAGTAAAGACCTGAGCCACTTCAACAAGGAACAAGCCATACGACAAGGCTGATTGGAAGCACTTCCTAAACAACAAGGTCTGTTGGCTTTCTTTGGTAGACAGCAGTAAGAGCAGGGACAAACAATTAATTGCTATCCATTAGTGGGCTAATTAGCACATCAAACTTTTCCGTTAAATTGCACCAACCACCTCGCAGACTCGTTAAACGTTTTCAGACAAGCGGGAGGCATTATGATTTTTCCACCTCTGCCATGCAAACTTCAATTGCCAGGGTAACATTGCCTACTTTAAAACCAGCAGCTGGCGTCATACGAGCTTGTCCTGTTCTCTGGGTTCAAGTGAGGCAGACGGAGCAAATCAGCTGCTGTTATTCCTAAACAACTCACCGGCTGTTCAAAGGCTTTTATGAGGAGCATAGGCTCTTCTTTACGAGAGGTTCAGGTGAGTTTATGGGAGCGAGTGAGTGCTTTAGCGAGCATTCCCAATAGCAGTTAGCACATGATGTTCTTTTTACTGCACACTGGCAAACAATGTTATCAATTTCCCCAGATTTCATCGAGCACAATATAAAAAAAAAAAAAAAACGGTGACATCAAACTACACCTAATTCTTACAGTTGAACAGCAAACTACTTTAACAAGGTAAAATATACGCAGCAGCAAAGTATTCGATTTCGGATATAAAGTCAATATGTAATTTTAACTAATCTAAATGATGCCACTGACAACCAGTTAGCTACAGCTCCAAAGAGACTCTCCTTGTTATTTATACATCCCCATAATACTCTACGAGAGTATAGTAAATCAACAGCACAACATGCATTTTAAATATAATAATATTTAATTACAATTTTGTTCAAAGTCTCCAAAACGTTTGGCATAGTTTTAATAGTATAATTGTTACTCAGCCTCTTTCTTACATACAGCCAAAAAATGTATATAAAGAAACTTCTACAGATTCAAGTATTTGGTGTGACCTCCCCTTACACTAGAGCAAAAGCATCACCCAGCAGCTTTTTTTTATGCCAAGTTCACCCTAAAGAAGTCTGTGAAAAAGTGCTAAGCACCCACTTTTTTTTAAACAAGGTGAAAATGTTCATGCTAAAGCTAACTGGATTGAAGACTGGAATGAAGCTGAATTTTAGGGTGAAAGTGAATTTTAGGGTGCAAGGGCCGATATTGTTTTATATGATCATTAGACCACTTCTAAAAAAACAAATCTAATGGTGGCATTACAGTAGTGTACAACAGCCAGCCGTCTAGCTATATAGTTAAAGAAATCCTTCATTTGTACCCATGAACAATGAGTTGGAATGAAAATTATTAATGTAAAACTAAAATAGGAAAAATGTCCTTACCTTTAGTTGTAGGAATCAGCAGAAAGTAGCATTTAAGCAGGACAACGGTGAAAAGGTGAACGCTGGTCATTCTCAAAGAGCCTGGCGGCACTTGGACTTGCTGGTTTTCCTTCTCTCCACCGCTCTGTATAACAGCACCGATGGACTTGTTCAACAACGTGCCAGAGGATAAACAGTGATGTTCCACACAGAAGTGTTGAGCAATGAGAGGGGGGATTGCACTGAAACTCAGAGTTTTGTTCTCTCAAGAACCTTTATTCCACAAGCGCTGAAAAAGACAGAAAAGTTACCTTAAGTCAGGCACAACAAAGCAGGACATGGCATGAGAAGTTTTGCACTGAACATTTTCTTCCAAACCAAACCCTGTACTGTGCACAAGTGGCACAGTACTATTGGCAGTGCGGCAAATCGCTAGTCCATTGATACAATGAGTCCTAGCAGTGCCTTTTGGCCAGGATGGCCAGCAAACAGGCACGGTTTCTCATGAACTGTAGGGGAAAAAAAAATCCACCAATGCTGCAACGGCAAGCCCTACTCAGTACTGTGATGGATGGCACCCCATGGGAATTACAGGACAGATTCTAGGCTCCGTTTTAAACTGCAGCCATGCTAAAGTATAAATCCAGGGAATTGGCTTTGTCTTTCAAAGTTGACACACATATCACAAAAAGGTAATCAACAACTGGATCTATGTATGAACAATCTAACAGTATCTTCTGGATAACAGGATTTTTGGCAATTTTGGTGGATTATACAATACAGAGTGAGTCATTGCTGTCGATGTCCACTTCACTGAGGCTGACTGCCACCAAGGCCATTCCTCCTTCAATAGAACTGACATGGATGTAGAGGTGAGAAAGATAACAAGAGACGCATCATACCAAAAGAAAAGGAGTTACACTTCTAAATAGCTGCATAACGTATATATAGTTTGTGAAATCAGACACTACATGCTGCCATTTATAGAAGTACTTTGAGCTGAGCTACAGCCCCTTGGGGCTTAGTCCAATTTGGAGACATTTCTTCTGTTTGGAATTAGTTTTCCATGGGGAGATGAGGTAATGATTTGTTGCTGGAGTAGCCCGTCTTTGGCTATGTTCAGGCAGGCAGCTCAAATCAGATTTAATGCGGATATTTATGCCGCATTATTCATAAAACTGGATACAAACCACATTTCAATATTAGAACCAAACACTAAGACTTAAAGGTCAGTCTGACCAGACAAAGATTTGATGCAGCTTTCACGTCACTAGAAGATTGATGATTATCAATGGTAGAGAATTGAGATGATGACGACGACGAGACAAGGAGATTTATTTTTCATAGTTCTTAGAAGTGTTGGAGAAATTGCTCCCTTTGTCGTCTACTCAGTATGCATCAGCCAGACGTGGGAGTACACACAGTGGTTTAGATGTAGTGACAAGTGTATAGTGATTGCTTTCAGACCAAGGGTTTTGTTTGGGGCAACTGCCATAATTGACTATCCCTTTACATTGGTAGCCATATAAACAACATGTATTTAAAACATATTACTAAATTAATACATAAAAAAAAAAACAAAAAAAAAAAAAACATACAAATGGACCATCAATTTCCAAAGAAGTAGCTGCAGTAGTACCTGCTTTGAGACAATGCTCCATTGTAAAAAGGGGCTACAGAAATACATTTGGCGTTTATGTTACAGTAATAAAGCCCTAAATAAAACAATACCATGTCAAACGCACGTCATGATCCTGGCACCAGTGTAAGCACAATATAAAAAAGATGAAAAGCTCAAATGTTGATCTAGCCATATTACTGAAGCATGCTGTGTTTTATCCACACTGTTATATTTCATTGGGCGTGCAGATTCAGCACCATTAGTTTTCCTGTGAACCCAGGTGTAGGAGATTTGTAAAGGGAATTCACGCATGCACACTAATCCATTTGCACCAATACTTCATCATATTTGATAAGTGTTAAAGCTGATTATAAAGCTGGACGCAGTCCTGGAAATCCCCGTTCCACATGAAATTGGGTGTGGACCATACTGTAAAGTGTGTGAAATCCATCAGTGAGCTAGACATAGAATAAAGTGAGTGAGTTAGTTGTGAATAAAAATATTCCAGAAAGTAACAAAGCCTGGTCTGAATTTTTTTCAAATGAAAAGTATTTTCTTTTTGAAGTATACCCTAATTTTTGTGATCAGTGTGTGTGTGTGTGTGTGTGTGTGTGTGTGTGTTTAACAAACACATCCATAGATGATTAAAAGCAGACAGGTAATG